>JABASF010000080.1:0-75015 GCA_019776145.1 Harlomillsia oculata | reverse complement strand
TCCTTGTTTTTAAGTGTCTTAACAGCTTTTTATTTTCCCTAAGTCAACACTGCTCCAGATGTTTTCACTCGATTACATTCTAAAACTAATGGTACTCAAATTGAAGTCGTGTATGCCAATGTACTTAGGGGGTCAATTTCAACGTTCCATGTAGTACATGGAATATGAGCTCTCTAGTTAACATTATTGTTCAACGTTGGTCTATCGGAAGTAACGAGTACGAATCATATAAGGAATAACTTCAACATTTTTTATCGTATATTTCAATTTCACGCCATCGTCATCATCGTCTTCATCGGTAGGTCGGTCGGTGCCCTGCATTCTAAACGTTTTTTACATGTAGCCACTCGCTCTGGTCATACGTAGACCAAATACACGTGGAAGAAATCACTACATGACATCTTTGTTGTACCGACACTTTGGCATTAAAAATGACAATATCTAGTGTGATTCGTGGTCTGTCAATCTCGTACAAGTATAATAATTCATATCAAAATTCATGTCTCAGTAAATCGAAGTGACTAATGCCATAATACAAACAAGTAAAAAATGGAATTGAACTTACAAGTTGCAATCGAAAGTAATTATCTTGAAAAGAAAAGAATGAAGGGCATAGACATTGAATTAAAATGAGGTAAACTCCTTCCTCTGAACATGCGTTTCAATTAGTGCGTACATTGTTGCATACACGACTTCAATTTGAGTACCATTAGTTTTAGAATGTAATCGAGTGAAAACATCTGGAGCAGTGTTGACTTAGGGAAAATAAAAAGCTGTTAAGACACTTAAAAACAAGGAGATGACAACTCGAGTAAAACCAATCAAGTCGTCTTCTATCCAAAAACTGCTATAAAAACAAGATTATTGAACATCGACTCGAAATCAAATCCAATCTGTCTCCAAATCAAGGTGGAAGGACTTGATTTATTGACTTTATGGGAATGAACACAAACCCACAAACGTGTTGACACGAAGGAATACAAAAATCTTCCTATTCTTGCAATGTATGCGTGAAAGGGTGTATTGTTGTTGGTACTGCATAAAGCTGAATGTTGATCGGATTGTTGAAAATGCAACTTCTCAATGTGACTATTTGTCTCCAGTCCGTAACACAACAGCCCTCGAGAGGTGATTGAATTTAGTGATGTATACACAACAAAAGTACAAAAGTTTTCAATGATTACCTACTTGAGCATTGGAGAAGACGAATAGGTTTTGAGTCATGACTTAAGTGTGGTCGTCATAAAAACGCTCATTGGCAACATACGTCTTTCCTAAAAAAAAAATAGATGGGCGAACGCACCTTCAGAAGATGCAAAGTGAATTGCTCCGGTAAATTATGTCAATTCTCTTGAATTCGCAGACCGTGCAAAGTAGTACCTGTTCTACAGCTCGGCTGGTTCAGCAAAGCCGACAACCAACTCAGGACTGGGACAATTTAGCTAATACCTTATTGCCTCACCTTTATGACTTGTGGTGGAGTGGCCGTACAACAAAAGTGCACACACATCGAATCACATGTGCATTTGGCATATACAAAGAACAAAAGTTACTACTTCACCTGATGGGCGTTCGTTTAGCATCCACACGGTAAAATTAAAGATCATTGGTTCAGCCATTAAAACTAATATCTTTGTGTACATAACATCTCTGAGAAGCAAATGGACGGAAAAATATAGGACGAAAGGCCAGGCACAAGTGCATCGGAATTTTTACTGACAAGACCAAGTGGGTAAAGATTGAACATTTCCTTCATTCACTGTTCTCTTACTAATACTACTCTAAAGAAAAAGGGCTTTCCTATTCTTCAGTGGCTTTTGTTCACTTGAAGACAACTCGTATGACGCTTTCCACTCCGAACGACAAGACATGCTCTAATCCATCCGTTTGAACTTAAGCTGCCACTGAAGACATTTTGACCATTTTTGTGTCCATTCACGAAATACTTTTCTGGCTCAAGGAAGATGATGCAGAAAGATGATTTCCTCTAATGCAAAGGATGCCTCTCATTCCTGTGTCCTATAGCCAGTCTCGTCCCGTCAAAGTGCGGAATGCCAGGTAAGCAAAAGCTATATGACCACAACAATCCTTGAGTTTTCTTTCAAGAAATGGCCAAGAAGAGGTTTACCTCTTAAAAAGCCGGTAGATAGATTACTCACACGCACTCACGGATGTGCTGGATGGATACTTTGTGTCTGTTTGCTACAAACTTTATAAGCAAAAAGAACCTGGCTCTCAAGAGGTTTGTGCGAAGTTGTGCAGTGTGATCCCATGTGAGAGAAGTGGCATACATTTATGACACGGATTCTTCTGCCAACCACCACTGACTGGTTGTCCGCACTGCCTTTGTGTCCACTATACAACGCTCAACCTTGCTATATTCCTCTTAGAATGCGTTGTTAATACCGGTAGGTGGTAAATAAAAGACACTTCAAAAGATCATTTGTTCAGCTTGCACTGCACAGCATCAAATCTGATGGATGCTCCTGAGACATTTACTACTTCCAACAACAACCACAACAACACAGCCATCCTTCTTTGTTCAGCTGATGTGATTTCTTTTCACATGGAGTCATTAAAGTCACTTGAAGCACTAAATTAAACTGATGCAAAAATTCTTCTAAGAATGATGTCATTGTTGTGTATGAAAGGAAACCAACCGGTCATATTAATTTTACTAGAACAATAAATTGATTGTTTTGTTATTTGAGTACTCATAAAATAAAATAATGAATTGACGGTCATATTGGAAAGGTATTTCAACATTGATTCACTGGTTTTTCCTCGTCAAAAATATTATCAATTTCGTATTTACCATCAGTCACCATTCATTTTGAGTGTCAGTAAAGATAACTAACTAAACTACCCCTAAACCTAACAAAAAACTTTCACATTTTTGTTGTAAGGTACTAATACTAAAAATTCATGGACTAACTTTAACATGTTTTCTTGCTTCAAGGGAAAAATAAAATTAGCTACTAAAACATTCCTAAAGACTTTTCGGCTATCAAGCAGTTGCTAAGCTCTTGAACCGTCGTGGTTAATGCTGAGACGTATTATTAAATCTGAAAATGATTAAATGATTACTGATAATGTGAACAGGATAAGTCAAACGGGATAGGCATTTTGCTGAAGGGGACAGAGACAATCCAAACACGGGCCATCTTAACGCCGTGGTCGAAGCATGACATAAACATTGAAACCACCTTTCTTCAACGACAAAAGTATGTTGAGAAATATGCAAAAGCGACCTGGCTCAGTCCGGGATTTATGACATGTGAAAGAAGAGACCATCATGAGAGTAACGTAAGATCATGAAGTAATTGATTCTGAAGTTTGTGCTCATTTTCCCCATTCTTTAGATTCTGTTTTGCCATTATCGTCATGCGTACTGTTCTGCCAAAAAATCCTCTCATGACAACAACAAAGGAAAAGAACACTGTATTAGCGTGATTATGATAACACTGGCATGACACTGACCAACGTCTCATGCAAACGGCAAGAAGCTAAAGTATACATTCGTAGCTGAGCTGTACTCACAGTTCAACGACGGGCGGCAACTGCTTGTCTTCAAGTATCTGATTAAAAATGCAAGGATTGACCTTCTCACGAAAAAGGCCAATGTGTGGACTTTAACACAAAATGCATCGTATAGAATCTTTTTTGAGTCATGTCAACCCTTTCTGTCTGTCGGCCAATCATCACGAAGTGAGAATGCCAAAATGTGTATTTCCTTAAGCCGCACAAGTGCAAAATAGGGCAAAGGCACAATATTCAAAACGTCATGCCCACTTTCTTTTTTCTGCTTTTTTGTAAATCGAGTCTCTTGATAAGTATAATTACAACACTTTAGGTAACCCAAAGTGACGAGCACCGTAAGGCATTTATATTTCAAACTTTGACGCTCTTGCCAAAATTAGATAACAAATTCAAAACAGTTTCAAGAGACCAAGCAACTGAGTGAGGGCCTCAACCTTGTTTGACATGACATCGCCAAGTAGGATTTAAATGCTCATAAAATACTCTTAGCCATTTTCCATTCCCGTCTATAAGCTCCGATGAACCTATTATTGTGTCAAATTTTTTTCCCCTAGAAACGCCAACTTGTTTGGAAGGAGATAGGAGACTAAGGTATACAGGTAAACAGGATTATTTAGTTGCTTGCAAATTCCTATTTTCGTGGGTGAACAAGAAACGAAACATGATTGTTAATCCAGCGGTTTATAGTTATTATATAGCTGTAAATATTCATACGACGTTTCTTACAATCAAATACTACCGGTACCGATTAGACATTATATTGTCATGATGTCAAACAAACAGTGACAGCAAAGAACAATACATCTTCTTAGCATTGCCTTTTGAATAAGGAAATAATAGCTCAAGTTTGGATCTACGAACTCAAAAATGTCATTGCTAGACTAGTCAACAATATAAGCTCACCTTAGATAGGAATGAATATTTTCACAGCTAACGACAGTAAGTACATAAAGTTACTCCATTACGAATCGTGCGATTTCAAGAGAATGCCAACAAAGTCGAATACGAATACAAGCAAATGCTGTAATTTTTGACTAGGACACAGTCACATTCGGGAATGATGGTCAGGGTCAAACATAACGATAAAATTTGGCAGTAGCAGTTGATGTTTGCACAAGCGGAGACAATGCTGTAAAACTTGGTATTAAAACAACTTGACGAAACTTTAACGATTGTATGAAACTCGATACTTTCTCATGAATAGATTTTAATCCCAATCATTTTGTCAAGTCGTACTCCTAGTGTATGTGCGTACAGTAAGAGTATGTGTAGAGTGCGTGTACTACAAAGATAAATGATGCGCCCAATGCATAGCATTAGAGGAAGATCATTGAGGACGTTTTCGAAGAAAATATACAGTACAAGAGAAGGGATAACGTGAGCATAAACTCAGGTGGATTATCCGCGCATAATGACAAAGCAATCAAAATAGTAATAAATGAAAGGGTTCAAGTGTCAAGTCATGTGTCACTCATCGTGTCCTGAGCTGAGTGGAGAACCACTTGTCCAAATGGTATTGAAGGTACAATGTAAAATTCATTGACCATCCCTCTGCATCATTGATGAGCTTAACCTTTCTCGTCCTGCTGGTCTCGTCCAATTCAGCGTATGTGTTTCAATCGTTCAGGTGTCTATAGGTCTATACCGTATGTAATGTAATTTTGTACGTATATGGACAATGGACATACGTTAAAGAACCAAGCTTAGAGTTGGAGTATCATCTGCTCTAGTTTCACAGGACGAACGAAAATCAGTTCACGTCATTAATCCTGATATTAAAGTGGCGGCGTCCTTTCCCCCGCAACAAGGTTTAGGTGAAGGTTCACATTTTGCAGGTTGGAGAAGTCGTCTACGTCGACGTCGACGTTGCATCCTTCAATGAATGGCGTTTTATCTTTAAGGTTTGATTCCTTCCTTCGAGTGGTTCATGACATGACACTCAAGAGTCAAGAACTTGCGAATTTACCAGCAGAGAATGAATGCAACCAATATCTTTCTCCTTCCAAGTTGTAACTCAAGACTGTATGGTTCAATGATAAATCTTCCGAGTGCAAAATGCAAATTTACACTACAAGCCCATTTGTGATATTAGCTGGGTGTGCGAACAAGCACTTATGCGGCCCAAAGCTCAGCGTGAATGGCATCAATGCATTAACTACAGAAGTGCCCTCCGTTGTTCGCATAAATTGGCCTTTTCTTGTGGGAGCATCTGGTAAATTTCAACGTGTATGGCTAACGGTGCTTACATTGAGGCGGGCACATCCACAAAATGCTCTATTCTCTCTAACTACAGCTATCATGGCTGGCTATATGACTCTCTTATCACTTCTTCGGACCATGCTGTCAGTGATTTCAAGTCCATATCTCAGCTCAACATTTTGACTCCTACACTACGTAATTTGATCACACATTAGCATTAACTGAATTTTCATTCAAATTGCAAATGTACACAGTAACCTGTAGCAGTCGCATACTCTCGTCTACCTGTGGAATTTCAACTTGATAACGTCATTTGGCCGAGGAAATACAAAAGAATGCAGTAAGTAAAGACACTGGGATGGACGAACGGGACGGGACTGGACTGGCAGGACGGGAGTCGCACGCACTCTATATTTACCATGCCATTATGCATGAGTTTTACAGTCAAGTTTGACAAACACATAGACATTTTCATATAACATGTAGAAAGATGTCACAGTCTCAAGTTAGGTTGTGACATTGATACGAAAAGTTTGCAGTACACAATCTCTGCTGTAATAAAAACGAGTTGACAAAAAAGTTCTCGTGTACGCAAAGTCAGCAGTTTTGTGTTTTGCCAAGTTTTCTCCTTGAGCCGTATTTAATAAACAACACAGCAACAGCAGACGAAATGAGCAGCAAGCAAGTTGAACACAAATATATAGATTGTAGTGCGAATCTGTGAATGTCTTATCAGAATAGAATCGACAACACTCGTATAATATGACTGCTTGACACCGTGTTCGAAGAATGTGTCAAGAAGGGAACTGACCAGTCCAGTTTTGATTTTGGGAACTCAACTCTTTTGTGGCACTTGAGTATTTATTGCAAACATCTTGAATGCCAGCCCACCAAGCAAACCAGGTGGATTTTAGTGTGACACACACAAGATGTAGGCTTTTAAGTTTACACGTAATCCTGAGTATGTTCACTACAAACGATGAGAGCGACTAAATAGGACCTCTGCTTTGCAAAAAGTTTGCATGTTTCACAATTGCAACAATTGCATTTCTTATTCAAAAAACCTGCTTCATTACGAATGCCACGGTTGAAGTCTCCAATTTCTCTATCCGTGCTACACTTGGATCATTGAATCCGTCGTTTTGATTCCTCCTCATCCTCATCTTCACTTCTTCTTTAAAAGCACACACAGCATAGTACTTGATAAGCAAAACTAGTCCAAACGTGAACATGGTCGTGCATAAAATATTAGTAAATTACTTAAAACCATGCGCCCAATTAATTTGCAGCTCTAGTTTACGGCTCCCTTCATCGCTGCAATTTTAAAATCCAAATGCACCATGCAAAGTGAGTCTCAAACAAAAATCACACCTGTGCAAATAATCCGCCACAAGACAAGATGACGAGACTCGTCTGCATTATTGGTGCAACTCACAACAACAACAACAACAACAACCCTCAACCACTCGGTCAGTCAGTAATCTTCTCGTTCTTTTGTATCGCTGTGACTCCGTGACTGAAGACTGCATTCATACCTGACATTTACCTACTTAAGTAAGCTAATTTTGGGGTCGAAATTAACATTGCTTTTGTTTTCAAACCTGCCAAAAAATTCTTAATGATCATACCAACCGACTTTACATGTCAGCTGTAGCACAAATTATAAATTTTCACGATTGAGGTGCCATGAGACTAAGCTAATGGAAAATTACCTTTTTGTTTGCAAAAATATTAGGATGTTTGAGACGCCGCTCAAGAATCAACTTGAATGGACAAGACATATACCGTTGCGTAATTACAATTACTAGGTAAACACACGTTTTTGTTCGACTTTGTTGTACATTTTTTAGTAACAATTTCAGAACCAGATCTACTTGCCATGCCTATTTAATTAAAACAATTAATGCAACCAAACTTCATACATCAACCTTTTCAATTGTTTACTTCACGTTATTATGTTTTTTTCGCCATGAACTTCAGTTATACACCCAATACGAACAAACACAAACATCTAATAAAGCACAATGTTTTACACACCATACAGAAACTATGAAAGACAAGAAGCAACGCCTTTGCAAAATCAACTATAGTCAACCTGCAGTGTAGAACATCAATTTAAAAGTTGACATGCTTGCGTGTGTGTGGACTGCTCACTTTTTGATGGAGAAACACGCTTTAATTTAACTATCAGCGTACATTTCAGAAAAATTAATTCCACACTTTCATAAACTGCTACTACTTCATGATCTTGTCAAATAAGTCAATGAATTCAGCAGCCGGTACATTATTCATTTCCGGCCCATATATGAGACACTAAAGTGTTTCATGTCTGATGTCTCACTGAAACGAAGGCAGACCGTAGAGAAGATCAGATTGGTTGCACAGTATGATATATTGTGATTAGTTGTTCGTAATGGAAATATATTCCATGGTAAAACCAAATTATTCAAATAATATTCAAGCATCAAGTACTGAAATGAAGATATCAATCATGAGAATGTGCGAGAAGCGATAGATGAGGAGACGCGAGGACAAGCGTTCGATGCATACCAAGTAAATAATTGAATTGCTGAATTGTGGAGATATGTTGAGAGATGCGATTCACACTGAACACGTAGTACTACGGAGATGATCAGACGATAAAAAGAATCATGGAGACAGGATGTTTTGATTTGCGCTACGGTTATGCTATTATTATTCTGTTGAAGTGATAAGGCATAAAGGAAATCGGGACACGGTCACGGGCAGTGCGTCCTTTCATTTGTTGCCAACGGCTTATGATATAAAGCTGACAATATAAATAGGACCTAATGGAAAATATGGACCACATTCTTAATCCTTTGGTGCACTTGACACTTTTTCACCAAGAGATTGACCAATATAGAAATCTGCATGTAGGATTTTTTCTACTATGTATTACGGTGCTTCGTTTCCGTTTGACAAGATCGTTTCCCTGCCGATCGATCCCTCAAGGGACGCCATGTGCACGATTCTTGTCTCAGTTGTCTCTGTCAAAATCCGTTTCTTTCCTTTCAACATTACTATGTCTACATTGTATAGGTATCTTTATGTGACCATAGTATAATTTGCTACTGAATATCGCATCTAAGCTGTGACAAATTCAGTTGTATACAATATAAAAATTGAAAGCTTCTAGATTTAATTTTTCTCAGATTTATAGCTGACAAGCGTTAAACGTACCGACGGCCTTAGGTCGTTAGGTCCAACACGTAGCAAGACATTGGAACTTGAACTGGTAAATAATACATTCACTAACTATAAAATGCCTGCCAAATTTTAAAATAAAATCAACGTAATGTTGAGGAGATAGATGACATTCATTATAGGTAATGAGATGACAGTGACACTACTACGTTACTAAACACGATGATGAGTTATTACGAGGTGGATCAACAAGATATTGAATGACTTGTTGAGAATAAGATCGCCCTCATTGGAGCAACACCAACCTGTCTGAATGAATGATAGTGGGAGGTCCTCGTTTCATCACAAAAGATTCCAGAACTTGTGTGCATTGTGGGATATGAATGCTCCTTATTTGAAAGCTAATGACTCGGAAAGATTATTCAAATGTCATTTGAAACAATGCTGAACTGATTCATGATTTGGAAATGCTGAAAATGTGTTGTTGAACAAAAAAGTCATGTCATGGCTTTTGCACAAAGGTGCACGACTCAAAAGCAATGCCAAGTCAGAAAGTATGAAAGAATGAAGGAATGACTTTTGACTTTGGAAACTTTGAGGTTACGAGGAACACACAACGGGACAAACAGGCACTGCATATAAGTAGATTTTTGAGACTTGTGAGTGACTCTCCTGAGAACATGACAGCATGCGATGCGGTAAAGTCAGTACTATACAAACAAACACACAAACATTCTTGTGATCCTGAGGTGCATTTTGCAATGCCAGACGAGTTGATTATTTAGCAAATAGTAAAGCCATCAGTTAAAACATTCCAGTTCTTTTAATGCGTAAAGAGATTCTCATCGACGGCTTCTGCACTTCTGCAATCTCATTCTGTATTCTTGCAATATGTGCTAGTGGATTCACATTAGTTACCATTACCAATATCAGATGAATATGGAAATAAGCCCATCATTTTAATTACGACTTAAGCAATTACAATGACCTCCCAGTATTCACAGTTGTAATTGATGCTCCCGCTCTGAGTACAAATCTGATGAGATGAGCTTAATCTAAGCATGATGTGATTTGTACTCCTTACAATCTTACAAGAATACAGCATTAGGAACAGTAAGAATTAAGAAAGTCACTTTTATAGAAAGATGCGCCTTGGTCATCTGCCAACAATCATAAAGAAAGAAAAGAAACCCAAACAAAGTTTTACAATAAAAATGACAGTTTTTGACTGTCGCTAGTCACTGACCATGAAATCCCATTTGAACCATTAGGTTCATGCGGCTCAAAACCACACTAAGCAGTGCACACAATTACAACACAAACTACACTATAAAAGTGCAAAAACCATCGACTCAGCAAAGCGCAGCAGACAACTTCCCTCTTATTCACAAATTTCTTCGTTTTTTTCTTCATACTACCATGTCGGTTTTCAATGTACTCAGCACCAGCATATCACAAGTGATAAATGACACCTCAGTATCCAAATTTACAAATTACAACCTATAAAATTCTGCTTCTTAACGTTTTGACGCTTACCTTTTAGAACGTGATGTTGATTCCAGGTTTTTGACCGGTGATCACATAATTGTTAGGAGCAATGTTAATTTTTTTCAACATGTTACGGAAAATTGAGAAAATCCTTTTCTCCCGAAGAAAATGTATTGAGACTTAAAAGGAAAATATTTTTTCTGTGTGTAATGTTAACTTAAAAGTCTTCATGGCTCCCTTTAACCTCTGACTTCAAGCCAAACGGACTAATCATACTGTGAACTACGGCAATTCTAATTATTCTGCTTCTTTCCAAGGTTTTTTCATATACTTTTTCTCAAACGGTAACTCACTGTGAAAACTAAAATGGTACCACTACAATAATTGCAGATTAGTATAGTAATGTGACACTTTTAGTACGTACTGAAACGTTACAATCAAAGTGCAATGGCAAAGGTCACTCGCATTAATTACACAAGTTTTAATTTTTTTTACACACATTCGTCCTTCACTTGGCACACTGATAAACTGTTTTTATGGACGCTTTGTTGCGTTTTTCCCACTGTTCCTTCCTTCTTTATTGCACAAACAAGTTCATACAAATATACACACACTAAATTTTTTTGAACAAATCAATGTCGTTGGTATACACGCTATCGTCGGTTGTCAACTGAAACGTTTTCTCTTCAATGGTGTACAATATCCTTCTGCCTTCTACTGAATGACAATCAGCAATGAGATGAGTCCACAACAATGCAAAATAAAGACAGTTGTGCACTCATGAAACTGACTTGCAACCTTGTCGCACTCAAGTCAGGGGGAAATGCAGTAAAGGTATTTCACTCATGTATAAAAATATGTAAACGACAATGCAATTCAGTATGCACAAAAACAATTGTGAGAACTCGGTTTTTGCACTTGCTGAATTAAACAGGTCGATTCTTACAACTTAAAAGTCACGTCTTTTGTCACACATAAATGAGCATTCCGAATTTTTTGAAAGATGTTTAATGTCTTGTCCCACTAAAACTGAATGATATTTAACCAAGCGCTGTCAATACACAATACAGATTAGGTAGTACTAGCTATGTAATCAAAAAGCGCAAATAATTAACCGGTGAACTTTCACAGATCCAAATGTGTAGTACATATAAAACTGATCCCGGAAGCGAAGCGAGATGAATTTTAAAATTTTTCCCAGGACAGAAGCAAAAATTGAGAGAGAGAAGGGATGAATTCAAGAGTTTTGAGTTCGGGATGAACAGCTTCGATGCCCAATTCACATGGACGATGAAACGTTTGGAATGGCAGAGACGTGCAATCAAGGCGCTGTGTACTCTGTGATTCGCAATACAGTTATGAGTTGAGGATCACTAATAACAAACTCACCGTGTGAGTCAGTTAGTGCAACACCTGTGTTGTTGTTAGCTTCGGTCTTCTTGTTGTGCTTGGACCAAGTCGCCGTTCTTCCCTCTTCCTTCGTCGTCGTCTCTGACTACATTGAAACGTCTTCTTTTTCTCCGTACTTACTTTCCTATTACTATCATACTACCTCTTTCTTCTCTCACTCATCAACGCACCAACGCACTGTGCAAAATGTATAAAACCTGCTTCTGCCGACCCAGACTTGACTGCCCCATCCAAACACAACAATTTAACATTAATGCAGTCATGAGAAAGATCTTTTCCTGAACTTTTTTTGAATTAGGATGCATTCAGAGGAACACAAGGCATTTGCAGGACTACTTAATTGTCTCAATCTTAACCCATTTGTCCCTTCTTCAGTGGACAAAATCATTTTGCTTTACGCAATTACTGAGTTGACCATGCACTGGCAACTGACACCATCACTTTCCTTCCAATATTATGAGAGTTCAGCTTCAACCTACAAGTGAGACTGTCGGCCGATGTTTTTCTTTTTCTTTGGATTTTCCCCAAATTAATATGTCAATTAAATAAATTATTGCATGTCAGATCACAAATGTCACAACGCTTGCACTTGATGCGCATAAATTGCAGAGTTTCAGCATTGATATAAATTGACAATTGATCAAAGTATTACAGTACAGTTCAGCTTCAAGTACAGTTTCACAGTGCCCCAACGATTCAACGAGGGCCTCAAATGATAGTTTAGCAAGATTATAGTTCTTAAGTAAATGCCAAAATTTCAATATGAAATGTACAAAATGCGTTGATTAAAGAGATGCGTCTTCATTGAAGTCTATTCTATGCATTTGGGTTATGATTAGCTTTTTCTGCAGTTCTTGTGAACAGATGATAATAGGAAGTCGGATGCTTTTTTTGTCTTGCGCTAAAAGTTAGAGAGGACAAGCATGACGGAACCAAGCAGCACTCTTCATGTCAAGTAGTCAAATGATGGTATTTTTAGTACAGAGTTCCCACAGAAAGACGAGAAAGATGCATTCTATTAATTCGCAAACCGACGACAGGTGCAAGCGTCATCGTCATACTCAAAGTCCTTTGGTCATTGAGACTTTTTACGACTGTCAGAATGAGGATTTGTACCCGAGTTGAGCCGAGTTTAAAAAGTTCTGTGAGAGATGACAATACGAATATATCTTATAGGAAACGAAACGGTAGTGTGGTGATGTATTTTGTTGTGGTTCAAGCTTTGCATTAGATGGACAGGGCAGGTTGGCGTATGTACATTGTATAAAAGCATTCAGCAAGAAGCAGCACAAGCAACCCGTATAATTCACTATACATTGTCCGATCTCACCATATTCCACCGGTTGGAAGGTAAAAATCTTCCTATGGATTGTCATCATTAGTGTCCGCCCATATAAGCACTAGCTTGTGTGATTTAAGATGAGCTGCTTCCTTCTTCAGACCAAACTCCAACCATTGCTTATTCGTACTTCAATAATATGCAAAATTAAGCTGCTTCTCAAACAGTGTACCATATATTGTATGCAAATTGTTACATTACGACGTGCGCAAGGATGGATTTGAAAATTCCTAGTCGTTTGAATACAGTTAAAGAATGATGATATGTACTTACTCAGCTGGATTCTTAAATTTAACCCCACTTTGAATTTCATATCGGGATTAAGTATGCTTTGGTGTCATCATCGTCATCGTAAGTCACTTGACGAGTTTGATTAGTGTTAAATGTGAATATGATGAGGCATGCCTTATTATTAAACTATTGACCAGCGTCATTTTTTAATCATAACCGTTGACTATGTATATTATTAAATGTGGCTTTATTCAAATTCAAAGCTTATAAACTTTTCGAACAAAATTAGCATTCACAATAACTTTCTCCGGCGAATTGATGACTATTCTATTAAAATTTGTTATGAGGGTTTTTGAAGGTTGTGTGTCGCTTAAAGGTAGGTTGTAGTTGGAAATGACAAGTTGAGAATAGGAAAGGTTTCTCAGATGGGTCATTTTTCAGCATACAAGAGAACCCAGATTCCTTCTATTGTTGGCACAAGATGAGGCGGCATGAAGCGTCCGCTTTCATTTCACTTTGGCCTGAAAAAACTCATGACGTGCCTAATCGACGACGGAGGCTGTTCTTTTAAACGTTGATTTGGTGAACAACAGCTTATGCATTGAGGGCTGAAATCGCATACTGCTGGATTTATCTGCGGTTCAAACTATATATAAACATATCAAGTATAATCTCACAAAGAAGACTCCATGCCATCCTTCTATAATGTTGTCAAAGAGAAGCTGCAGCTTTTTCACTATAATGCCTCTGGTGTAACTTTCCTTTGTAAAATAGTACAATTTATACTGGTTATCGTATTCAGTACCTAAATCGATATTATAATACTACACACTTGCTACATATAACATAATTACTATACATGAATTACAATAGAAATGTTCAAGCTGGGGAAAAAGATGCTGGACCAATCTCAAAAGATCCTCACTTCACTTTAAATGAAGAATGAATATGTATTGTGCGAATTAGTTGTTGATATCTACATATATAATAAAAACTTAACTTTAGAAGTCAAATGATCGTCATTTCATAGGAAAATTGAATTAATTTTTATTTCATTTCTACCGGTATACGTTTCATAATCCACAATTAATTGACATTAGTTTGATAGGAATTCATAAATTAAGCACTCTTTTTGAAATCCAGTTTTCCAAGACCAACACGTGCTCCAATGTTAACACTGGGAAGCGTATTAAGAAGAATGCCAGTAGCTACAGTCTTATTATGTTCTCTAATGGTGAACTGTTGGCCCATCGATAAAACCATTTTCCTTAGCAGTGTTACTTCAACTGTGGCATGTTCGCCTGGCATAATCATTTCTTGACCGGGAAGCAGATCAATTCGACAACAAATGTTCCATGTTTTGCTGAAGATTTGCTGAGAATACTTGCTGACAATGGGTCTAGAGCGACCACCTTCGTTACGAGTGAGAAGATACATCTTAGCGGTAAAACGGTTTCCTAATTCTTCGCTCCCTAAAGCACATAAAACCATTCCACGTTGAACAACGTCCAACTTGATTGCGCGAAGCAGAATTCCAACATTATCTCCAGCTTGAGCCATGGGTACTGACTTTTTGAACACTTGAATATCGGTTGCGACGGTTTTGTGTTGTTGATCAAAGCCAAGCAGTTCAGCCGGAGCTAATCGTTTAATCGTCCCTCGTTTGATTGTTCCGACAACAACAGTTCCTCGCCCAGGCACTGTGAATGCATTATCAAGTGGGATCAAGAAAGGAGACTTGAAATCTCTAGTTGGCAGTTGAATGTAGCTATCCAAAGCTTCCACTAGCTTGAAAATCGCAGGTTCACCATATGGACCCTGATCACCTAACCGATTCAAAAGAGTATATTTCAGACACTCAATCACTTCTATCATGTTTTTAAAGTATACAATGAAAAACTCCAGTTTCTAGAATTCCAAAAAATTAAATCCTGTATTACCTTTCAATGCTAACAGGGCTGATCCATAAACCACTGGGGCACCTTCTCCATCAAACCCAAAATCATTGAGTAGGTCCCTTGTCTCCAACTCTACAAGTTCTAATACATCAGGAGTAACACAATCCGCTTTGTTCACAAATACAAGAATACTTTCCACTCCGACTTGTCTTGCAAGCAAAAGATGTTCCACAGTCTGCGGCATTTGTCCATCCGTGGCAGCAATGACAAGAATAGCAGCATCCATTTGCGAAGTACCGGTTATCATATTCTTAACATAGTCCGCATGACCAGGACAATCCGTATGGGCGTAAGTCCGTCGTTCCGTTTCATAGGGAACATGTGCAATGTTAATTGTGATTCCACGAGCCTTTTCTTCAGGTGCTCTATCAATTTCTTCATAACTCACAAAACGAATTTTCTCATTCTTCTTTGCCAACACTTTAGTAATGGCAGCAGTCAATGTTGTCTTCCCATGGTCAACGTGTCCAATCGTCCCTACGTTAATATTCGGCTTCTCCGTTGATCCAATCGTAACTGGTGAATACATCCGATTCGGTTGCACCTACGCAACATGTTCAAAAACGTTTACAACGCATTCTTCCCGTTCACGCTCGTATTCACGAAATAGAAATGTAATTAATGTTGGATCTTGTATAATTTAATTATTACGTACCTTGAGTGTGAGCAAACTTCTAGACGGATCCTTTAGTGCAAATAAACGAGTGTATCCCAGTTGTTTGCACACATTTTTTAAATAGCAAATTCTTCCCATAGTAAAATCCAGCAGACACTTATTCAATTACTGGACAAAGAAACAGTTAATTTTAGCTAATTAACAAACTATACAAATACAAATTTGTTTAAAGAATTTTTTATCCGCAATTTTTGGACTGAACAACAACGTAAAGTCCCGTAAAGTCCATGTGTGTTGAACGCAATGGGTTTGCCGCTTGTGAGAAATCACCTGTGCTGACGGAGGGAGCCAGGCCGGCAACTTGAAACCGTGTATTTCCAAAAGGTGATGAAAATCCGTGGTGGGTTGTGGTAGTGTGACTTTTCTTTCTCGAGAAAACTGTCATTTTAATTAGTCATTAAAACGTGATAGCAATAATTAAAATTGGGAAGTCACATTAAATATCAAGTGCACTTAAAATTGGTATTGTTAAATACGTTTATTGCCAACATTCAACATTCGTCATGAACCGATCATTGAGATTGTTCCATGCTACTAGCAAAATTCCTGGATTTGGTGACAGTCGTAGCCTTATGCCTAAAGTGGTAAGTATTGAAATGAATGAATAGTCTTATGAATAAATAATTGACAATTGCCAATTACAACTAAAGCGACAAAATAATTTGTTTTTTTGAAATGTAGCGTCATTTCTGGTACACACCACAACGGTACAAATCATCAACTCCTTTGAATACGGTTATTATGTTTGTTCCACAGCAAGAGGTATAAGCAAAACTTATTACAGGAACATGGTGACTTGTAATCAATATTTAAAATATTAATTTCATTTGTATTTGTATGATGCTGTTTGTGTCATAGGCATGGGTCGTCGAAAGAATGGGGAAGTTTCACCGGATTTTGGATCCTGGATTGAATTTTCTTGCTCCCATTGTCGACCGTGTTAAATATGTTAATAGTCTGAAAGAAATTGCCATTGATATTCCAAAGCAATCGGCAATTACAAAAGGTTAATAAATAGATGGGCTTCAATGTTTAACAAGGTTACATTATGCATTAATAAGAAACCAATAACAATGATTTTTATGGTATACTATGATAGATAACGTAACATTGAGCCTTGATGGAGTTCTGTACTTGAGAATTGTGGATCCGTACAAAGCCAGTTATGGGGTTGAAGACGCTGAGTTTGCTATTACACAGTTGGCGCAGACTACAATGCGGTACTAGGAGAGCACAATTTATTAAAGTCGTTAAGGAAGCAGTACAAAGAGTCTTAATTACTACTAAATCTTTATTAATAGATCGGAGTTGGGAAAAATTGCACTGGACACTATTTTCCGTGAGCGAGAAAGTTTAAACATTGGTATTGTGTTTGCTATCAACAAAGCTGCAGAGGCTTGGGGGATTGCGTGCCTCCGTTACGAAATCCGTAAGAAACAATTTCATTTTGAATGGTGGTGACGGGACAATACGATTATATATTATGTTATAATATGTGTAACTTTTATTATTTGGCTGGGAATTAGGTAACATTACCCTTCCACCGAAAGTACAGGAAGCTATGCAGATGCAAGTAGAAGCTGAACGTAAAAAACGAGCTCAAATTCTAGAATCGGAGGGTATCCGGGAATCAAATATTAATGTTGCTGAAGGTCAAAAGCGTGCTAAGATTCTGGCTTCTGGTAAGTTGATATCTGGTTAATATGAACCGAGGTATTAAAAAACTTACATGATTCTTATCGTTATTAATTGTATGTATGGATTGACACCATAGAAGCCGAAATGCAAGAAAAAATTAATTACGCCAAAGGTGAGGCTGAAGCCTTGCTCACAAAGGCACAAGCGCGTGCAAAGAGTTTGGATGAAATTGGGAAATCCTTGTTGACACAAGAGGGAATGAATGCGGGTTCTCTTATCGTCGCTGAACAGTATGTAACCGCATTTCAACAACTTGCAAAAAAGTCGAATACATTGTTGTTACCATCTGATGTATCTAATGTTCCCGGAATGGTGTCCCAGGTATGAGGAATCAATATTATTGTTGCCAAAATTCAACTCAAACAGTGTTTGCTCGACTCGAGTTTTATGTTTGGTTACTTTAATAGGCAATGACTATTTACAAAGAACTGTCGAAAAACACGCCTCCATCTCAGCGGACGAAGGCGGATTATGACCCTATCGCTGAGTTAATGAGTGATGAAGACGATGAAGATGATAGCGATGAATACGCTTTCGGTGACTCTTTGAAACCCATTAATCGCCAAGCGAAGGGACTGAGTCTGCCTATCGATTTAGACAGTCGTCTGGACACTAATAAGCAATAAACATTAGTATTTATTAGCATCTGAAAGTGATACCGGATATGAATTGAAAAGAAGCTTTGTTAATCCCAGTTCAATAATTGTCTCTTTGTTTATACAGGTTCACTATTGCGTGAATTATATTTACTGTTTAACATTGTAATAAATAAAAGTGGAAATTTATTTCTTGGAAATTGTTTGCATGATTCTTTTAAAAAATGCCTTCGTGCTTAACTATAAAATAAGAAATAAAACGAGCAGGTATGATTTTTGTGATTACAAAAATAGTAACTTAAAGATAGTACACTCATCAAAGCAGCTTAATGCACACTTTAATGATTGCTTTAAAGTACACATACCAAATTCAAGATAGCAGAAGAAACTTTTCAGGTTCTCAACTTTACTTCCTAAAATCCGACTACATATAAAATTTAATTTTGCTTCAAATATACGTTAAATCACGCATTATATTAAATTAGATTAAGCTTTTAAAATTTGCTGCTCATAAGATCGTTTAATATTAAAATTCTGGCGGTGCATGAAACGTTCTCGAATTATGTACCGCACCCGCCCTATTAATAATAAAGGCCCAATCCAATAATTACTTCTTCCTCATTCCGAATCCTCAAAACATAATTACCCGGGTCCTTGTTAGAGCGAATGCCGTATTCATATATCATGGATTCCAATTCAGTGCAGTAACGGCAAATCGAACAAGGCAATGACATCATTGTAGAGACAAAAATCTTGAGAATATCATTAAGATTCTGCTGACTCATCGCTGTCTTTCGTACAATTGGTAGAATGTGTAGGAGTTCTATTGATCTCGTCTTCCGTTTCTGTAACTTCAACTTCCGTATCTGTAAGGTCCTCTGCCGATGGGGATGTCAGATCCGGATTTGAAGTAAGAACATCGCTTGGCTGAGACTCTTGTGCTGAATTTTTAGTATCGCTGAATGTACGCAAGTGGATCTAACACACGTAATTCAACAATATGTAATTACGAATATAAAAACCGTCAATGTGAGCACAAAAAGATAAACTAATCAAAGCAATGAAATACCAAAATGTGCATGTTGACTTCATCTCTACGACTAAGATATGGAAAGTTTCCTCCGGTTTTCAAGTGCGCAATTTTAGCTTGGGAATAACTTTTGTAGAGCTCATCCCTTGCTTGACTGGACAATGCAGACTCATCAAAAACATCCACAACCGTCATCTTCAAGTTTCGGAGTTTGTTAGTATCAACACAACAATTTACGCAGTTCATTGTTAATCTAGACGCTAATTCCTGTTGACCGAGACTGTCCAACTAATGTTACACATAAACACACAAAGCAATAATGTTATATTAAAGATTAGTACAGAATAGCAGTTAACATTAATTTGGCTTGGTTAAAATTTCCGATTTACCCTTTCAGTCATAAAATCAATGGCTTGAGCAATACTCAGATCGACTCGTTCGGTTGACAGATTTCCTATTACTAATTTCTTCAAAACTATGGAAGGTAGCATCCAGAAACTATAAAAATCAAAATTATACATTAATTATTCCTTTAATTTGCTTACAAGTTGTTACTCGCGGTTGACTGTACTTACACCATAGCAGATTCATTATAGTTGAAGATTGATGTGTCAATGAAGGTATTACAGAGAATCAACGACGCAACCCGGGGATACTGCCATGTATACTCAGCGAATTTCTGAGCAAGAAAGCCACCTAATACAACGAAACATGCCAACTCATGAGTAAAAGTCAACAAACAACGAAATACCATATTGCCCTGACTAAATGAACGTAAAACACGTAAAATAAGTACAGATGCTGATATGCATCTGCCATGATACCCATGGTCTCAAAAACTAACTACATTACCAAAAACGTTTCTACTGCGTAATGATCTCAAAAAATGCGTACACAACATTCTGCATTGTACTATATATCGGGAGAAAGTCTGCAACGGTTGTACTATAATATTCTTCTTCCTATAGGACTGCAGTTTCCTATAGGACTGCAGCTTAAAAAGTAAACGCAACGCGACATAGTAGTACAAGAAGACTTTCACTTTCACCAAAACCGTTGAACGAAAATATTGCAAACATTCCAAAGAGAAAAAAAAGAACACAACCAAAAAGTAACATCAATCCTTTATGTAGATCTACCGTTCAAGTCTTCATGAGTAACAATGAAAAACACTCTTTTTATAACTCATGAAAGATCGCTTTACGTTTTACCAGAAAAGAAAAAGCTTTTGTAAGTTGTAAGAGAAGTAGAAAAACAAAAAATTCTTACCAAGGGACGCGCCGAAGATGTGAACTTTATCGATACCCAAATGGTCCAACAACCTTTTGAAACCTAAGCACCAGTCCTTCACGCTCCAATATACCGGAGCTTCTGCCTATAGGAATAATATAAAGAAACTCTTGTGAGATCCAGAGATCCTGCACACAAAATGTATAGAAAGCTGATAGCGATTTACACCCATTGTGTTCTATAATCTGAGACGTAATACATTTTTATTCTTCTAATTTGGATATCACATACTAAGGAATCGGATTCATATTTCATACTGTGTTTATATGTTTACTGTCATGCAAATAAAAGTAATTTGCTGGTGAAATGTGATCATGAATACACAGTGAATCCAAAGTGTTAATGCGTCAACAAAGCAAAATAAACTTAAGTTCTGTGCATTTGAGAAGCTTTCACGTATATATCTTTGTTGTGGTCGTCAAGTCGTCAGGCTCGTCATTCTCAACAATAACATTTATACTGCCGAATATCCAGACTGAGCAGATACAGACAATGTAATGAATGCCTAAATAAATGTTTCATCGTCAACGACACAACGAAAAGACAAAGACAAAAAGACGTGATGTCGAGCCAGTGTCAGCCACAGAGTTTCGAAGACAAAAGACTCAAGCTGAAGAGCTCCTTTCTCTCCGAGCTTGCAGAGAGACAAAGGTTCACAGGGAGAAAGTCTCTCGATTCGGGATTTCTTATTCGAAGAACTCACGATATTCACACTAACCTGAAGTCTCAGCTATATTCGTCGGTTAAAAGTTTGGAAAGCAGAGATAATCCAAAACCATTTTTTGTAGTTTCCTGTCTACAACGTAAAGAAGAGGTGATTCAAGAAGAAAGCATTAGGATTAGTAAGTTACTCTGTTTGTGAAAGCTATACTACACTTACTGAAATAACACGAATTCCTCGAGCTGTAAGTGCAAGCATTTGGTGGTAGTACACGTCCGCAGTTCCGCTGACTGGTGCAAGGCACACTAATGGCGATCGGACTGACCGTGGTCCTGCGTCGTACAATTTCCATACCTACAAAGAAAGTAAAACCAAATTTCATTTCTACCACTAACGTACACAGCTTGACAAACTTTGCAATTTAGACTTTCAAGTTAAGTGTTTCAGCAACACCCAGTATAGCTACAAGCAATTTTTGTTTCCAGTTAAGTTTCATTCAATATAGTATAGTACGCATACAATGTATATTAATAATTTTAGGTCTGCAGAGCAAGAGCAGGTAAGCATTATTGAGAATCATTAGTGAATGGGATGTTTAATTTCAAGATAAGAATGTAAACTTAAAATTGAATAAATTTAAAATAAATAAATTTTATCATTTATAATGACCTCTTCAACAATACTTTAGCGCACTTGGCTGTATGTCAGGAAGCAATCAAGCTCGCACATATTCCTTACTAACTAAACCATTCTCGTCGCTCGTCTGCCAAAATTCCAGTTTGACAGTGTCTTGGAAGTCATCAAAGCAACTTTAAACTCGAGTGTCATGTCTTTTGTCGCACATCTTTCATGGTCTAAGTTCAATGTGGAAATCGATGAATTCGCAAACGAACATGAAAAAAGTGGAGAATCACTCCGTCTGGATGTTGTTTCCGAAGCGAATGAATGGTTCGAAAAGCGGAAGTAAAGAGGTAAGTGGATGTGATTGTGTACTCAAGACGATCCATTCGATTCATTTTTAACTTGGTTGATGTGAGGGCGGATATACAATATACTGCACTGTTACAAAGTACTCGACGGTGTATATCGAGTAGTAGTGCTATCAGAAGTACATTAAGCGTCCGATAACACTAGACAGGAGGCTGGATCCTGCCTAAAGTAAATGTGTTTTGTATAGGGTATTATTGTCAGCTAGATACTTGTGTATCGAAAGTCGGGGTTTTTTATCGTCCGGTACGTAGAAGGGTTAGCTTGCAAAATTTCAAGCGTTACCACTTCAAACCAAGTCATTGAAGGAGCAAATTTCATCAAATGTTTGGATCGCAAAATGAAATCCCATTAATCTCTTTTAGTTCAATTGAAAACGCTTCAGTACATATTCTTATAACTTTCAGTTCAACCCTTTCAAACATACCGACTAGCGACAAAGAAAATTGAAAGAAGAGGACAAATGTATCGTACTTTAGAAGCATCCGAATCGACGGCAACTTTCTTCAACGGCACTGTGCATCGAAAACTCTGGTATTCTTCTGCAATTGACAAATCGCTCGAGAAATTCATAGTGACATCAATCGAATTCTGGTCCTCCTCTTCTTCAGAATCATTTATAGAGTCACTCAAGGCCCTCTGCACAACTGCATGGATGACTTTTTCGGCGGACGAACCCCTGCCCTCCGCGTCCCTCTGCAAATTCGGGTAGCTGAAAATCAAACGTTGAAATGTTGAACCAATAACGTTTATTGATTTTATTATAATCGTATTTATGACCCAAAAATGCCACTTTTGAATAATAAATTCGTATATTTTGAACCCTAGCTGGAATGATTGGTACAAAATCTTTAGAAATATTAGTGCCACTAATGTGAGTTTACAAGTATAGGCTTGAATCATTTTTTCATCGTAATTTCGTAACCGTAACTAAACTAAAGGCCACCAAATACGTACTAAGGTATTCATTTGTACGTGTTATATGAATGCATGCTTTACGTCAGCACATCCACCACGTGGAAGTTAGTAAGAAACAATAAGGTAAGCAGCATACAATCCCATTCTATTTTCACTATTTTCAACCACTGTTCCACCTGCTTAACGTTATTCACGAACTTGAGAAACTATTGTCATGCTAATCTACTTGAGAGCTTCCCATAGCCCATATCGTATAAGAGGAAAGGGGAAAGTGAAAAAAGAAAGATTTCCTAACTGCTCTACACTATCTGAACAGTATCCGAATTAAAGGAAACACTTGCCAGATGAATCGACATATAGTAGACCAAAGGAATCATATACGATGACTCTCTTACCTCAAGTAATGTCAAAATCACTGTCCATATAGCACACGTACTATATTATGGAGAAGGAAAGCAGCAGTACAAGCCAGTAACAATTCCCAATGGACATTTTCACCGCATTAATACTAGTACATACTACATACAATTTTTATCGCTGAGTTGGCCAAAGAACCCATGTGGTCCACTAAAGAAACTAATGCAGTTCACATGAGCTCTAATTGATTGTACAATAGAAAAAAGAATCCGAAAAGGTATCAATTGAATAGTACGAGTTCTGAAAGAAAGGACGAAATAAGTCCATAAGAAACGAAGTGTTTGGTGTGTGGACTGTGGACCAGCATGTTTTTCTACGATCATTGAGCGAAGCCATAAAATTTGTTGGGAATGAGCCCATTCTTTCCAAGTGAAAGATTTGTCTACGGTAGACGAAGGTAAGATCGACTAATAAAAACGCCAAGCATTACAAAAAGTAGCAACTTTTGTCCCAGGAACAAAATAAACTTTTGTTCCCACTTCTCGTTACTATTTTCGGGCTTCAGTCCGTTATAAAATACCAAACTTGGAGTACAAAAACATCAAAAACAGTCCGTCAATGCATTATTGCTTTGAACTAATGTGACCTTTGTGACGATCAAATGTTATTACATATTAGTACAACTGAAAAAAACTTTCTGTGAAATTGAAACATAATTGCAAAAAAAGACTAAATCAGCAACTAATTCTAATCGAAGCCTCTTTAAACTTTCTGACAGTATTTGTAGAAATACGCCGCACAGTGAAAAAATCCTTGTAAAAACTCAACTTACCCCATTCCCCTAAGATCCGATTCGGAACAAAGCATATTGAAACCGAACTCTTATGTGACGCACCTGTACGTTTACTGCTGTGTACTTACGAAAGCACACCCGTATGTACGTCTGGCAGGAAGACATAAGAAACCTAGGCTTTTATGCAATACTTGGTCATTATTTCCAACTGTATGGCATTGACATTGCGTGATTCGGATTGTCAATTCCAGCCAAGTGACCAAGAAGAATCGTAGTTATATTTCGGGGTGTATAGAACTGTCTTGTTCTCAATGACACGTGAATAATGAAAACTCGCATTTCTTTTTAATAACCGAATGTTTATTTCTTAAGTGGGAAATTTCGTTGAGAGCTCATTGGCGAACGGAATAATAAATTATTACAATTTTCCCCGTACGTATAGTTGCGGATACTAAATGTACAATGGGACCGATTTTTTGGCATTATCATGCAACCCATTTGTTTAAGTTTGGAAGTTCATGGTTATTGATAGTGTACTATACTACGTGACTTATACTTTGATTCTGTGAAGGTTATATGAACGAATTAATGGTTAAAAGGTTACCTGATGAACAGCCCCTGAGCTCAGGGTCAGTATCACAAATCTGAACTCAATTGAAACGTTGCTGGGAATGGATGCGATTCAAATGTCGACTGCTGAGCTATCAATAATTCTTCCAAGTTCGACGCAACCTTCTCTTGTCACAGACAATGTCCTGCAAGTAAATGAACAAAGAACATTAAACAACGGCGGAATCCGAATGTATGCATTTGCATTGCCATTCGAATTTAGAATTATGTTGAATGCCTTAACCTGACTCTAATGAAAATATAGGTTTACAAAGTCTCGTACTCGAATTACCGAATAAGCGAAAACGATAATACTATATAAATTCACAACAAAAATACCTAACTAAGACTGAATGACATTAGTAAAATTCATTTCATTACACTAATTAGTAAGTTCCAGAGCACAAAGCACAATCAATATAGTATTTGTATAGTAACTAATAAAGTCTGCATATTCTTTCAAACAATGCATGCCAATGTATGCTAGGTTTTGTTTGAACAATAAAAACGTCCGTAGAGACTGCAGTACTACCACTCGCACTCTCTGTAAAAGCAAACGCACATAAGTACTTTATATATTTTTCGGTAAATCAAAAATACTATAATGTCAACAAGCTAACATAAAATAATACACTTCTGAAAAAATTACATGAAATAAAACCGAATAAAAAACTCACATTATACTTCCTACACTGGACGTATCCTTTACAAAGTTTTTGCAACTTTGAGACACATCAATAAAGATGACGTCGCAGAAATAATGAATATCATCAACTCAAACTCGTCCAAGTCAGTTTGATTGAGCAATAATACTAATCTCGATAAGTCTTACTCACAACTTACAGCTCAACGACCAAGGTTCTCTTATACTTGAGCGCTTATCTTTTCCTTCGTCTTATAAAATTTTGTATCCTTGGACAAATATTCCCCAAAACCAAAACCTAAAGTATATAAAAGCAAAACTTTGCCAATCATTTTCTACATTTTGTAGCTTACAAGAAATGACAACGTCTAAACGTTCCATTTTCTGCGCCTGTACAAGACAAAGTAATAAAAAATGTTACACTATTAGTACGCAACGGGAAAAATATAAAAACAACAGTAATCATGATAATTTAATCATAAAATTAAAAACTTACTAAAATTAATAAAATCCATTCGTTGTCAAACGTTACCTTTAATAATTATTTAAAAACTTTGCACACTGTAAAATAAATGATAGTGAAAAAGCGGAAACTGATATAAAAACTAATAAAATCAACACTTAACTAAACGCTTGTAAAATTTGAAACGAGCTCAAATCAACACGACGTCAATGATCAAACAAAAAAGTGATTCACTCAGGCTTGAATTATTTCATATCATATAAATAATATAACGCAAACACTTATAAATGTTATAATTAACGTGATAAAAGCAGAACTAAAACGAAGTCTTTCATTATATTTATTTCATTACATCACAAATTATTTATGGTAAGTTCGTCAACAACATCTAACAGCTGAGCTCAGAGACCGTCAGTCAGTTTTAGGCTCTTGATAATGGACAGGGCAACAAACTTTGTATGTTGAGATGGATTCCTGCCTAGTACAAGTACAATGTACAATACATTTTACAGGTTGGTCTGATGGTCGGGTGCTTTTGCTTGACGTAAAGTATACCACCTTGCCACCTTTGTTGATGTAATGTAATGATGAATTGATGAATCTCTGTAGTACTATATAAGAATAATTATTTTTCAGAAAATGATATCTTTTTGTAATTTGAAACTGAAGCGTTACTGTTTTAATCGTTGTTACAAGCAACTTACGAATATTGAATACTGAGCAATGTAACCCTTATTACACTTCCTTCATACAGTACAAATTGTGCAAACCACATTGCATCTTTTTTATGGTTAGTAGATTCAATCGTTTTTATAATACTTTTCAAGCTAAAGTTAGAGAAATGTTCCCATGTAACTGAATGAATTTTAAATGAATTAAATAGGATGGCGGATTCAATATCATACACTCTATTAAGTAAATTTTTCGTGGTTTTCGAATTTTACATGGCTCGTGTTTGCTTTTTGCATGGAGGCAGAGGCAAGTTCAACGAGTTTCTACTTGCCCCACGTTCTCTCGTTCACGATTCATTTTAGGTTCCGTCCGAGCCTGGCATGGCATTCAATTCAATTCGAAGGAATCCTGGTGAAAATGAGAAAATGAACTGAAGATGTCAAACAAGGTGGCTATACTAAAAACCATAGTCACTGAATGCTTATTTTACCTTATAAAAAGATTGTACGACTGAATATTAAGCAGAGCCGGCAAATTCATTGGAATTAAATTCGCAGTGAATTTAATTCGCGAATTGTTTATTGTGTCGCGCCGCGTTGTCCTGTAATGTCGGAGAACACCGGAACGACGGAGAAACTCGAGGGTGGTGGTGGTGATGAAGGCGTTGAAGGTCGGTCACCAAATGAGAATGACTCATCCGAGGCCTGAGCAAGGATTCTGTACTGCACTACAACAGCTTCCTTTGCAAAGCGCACCAAGAAAGACAACAACCACAGAATGACTCATCCGAGGCCTGAGCTAGGATTTTGTACTGCACTACAACAGATTCCTTTCCAAAAAGCGCACCAAGCTCAAGCAAAATGCAAAATGCAAACCCGGACCGAGGCCTCGTCCTTGTCCTGAGGCCCGAGTAAGGTTCAAAGCTTTTGCAGCAAGGATACTGTACTGCACTACAACAGCTTCCCTTGCTTCCAACGCGCAGCAAGACAATATCCGCCAGTTTAACGGAAAAGTCATTCTTGTTTAATCATTTGTTCTGGATCATTTCGGAATTTCTTGTCACGATGGAAAACAAGGAAACACTACCAACAATTATAATTTTACATATTTTACGATTTTTATAATTTCACTGAATTAGTGATTTTATGTGAATTTAACTCATGAATTAGGAGTTAGGAATTATACGGATGAAATGAATTAGTGATTTTGATTTTATTCAGTTGGCAAAAGTGAATTTGAATTAGGATTTTGAATTAGCATTAATGAATTTGCCGGCTCTGATATTAAGTCAACGCGTTGCAACGTGAATAGTTTAACTTTTCATTACAATTACGATGATAACTGGCATAACTATATTAGTACGCCGGGTTGTATAAAATACATATGGAAACCTTCGTGCTCAGTATCGTATGTTATCATCATGTTATTGTGAGTTGTACAATGTTATCATTTTGATACTACAAGTGCATGAACGTGAACAAGAAATAGAAAAAAGAAAACTAAATGAAGCTGATTTTTTGCAGGATGAATACATTTTGGTCGGTGCGGGGCGGTGGTAGACGGTGATATAAGCGTATAGTGGATCATTGCAGGCCGACCTTCAGTCGAGTGGGTGTTTTTTTGTGGCAGTTAGCAAATTACTGATGAACTTGGTTGTTGGTTGTCAGCTGGCCCGGGCTTTTGCAATCTTCTAATGAATCTAAAGTGGCCGTGTGAGTATTAGATATTTGTATTTGCTTAATTTTGGTAAGAAAAAGTACATTTTACGATTTACAATAAGTTGCTTTTATTTGTATCTCACATTCTCCTAGTAAAAGGAGTTTTGTCAAGTCTGAAAACTCTCCGCGACAACCTTGCAAGTTGCAACTCTGTGCTGCTATATTAATAATATTAATTATTCAAGGTTCGATTTTATTGTTGATTTCATGTTCAATATGTTGTCTTCAATGTTACGGTTTATGAATTAGAAAACTGCAACTAGTTGAGTGTTACTCAATTGCATAAAAGGTACCATTGACACAGTTTGACAAAAAAATCCCGAGTGGGGATAGGCTCGGATGTGAGAAAATGAGAATCCTCTGTAGCTGTCACCGTCATCAATGCATTCTTATAAATGTGTGTTGCACAAAGCACAGTATTTTGAAATTTAATATAATTTTAGCTTTAAGCGTAGGAACGTTTACACAGAAATGAAGATGTGATTTCTGTTGTATAGTTGTTGTACTGTGTAACTACAGTAGTATACACTGAAATGAGTTCTTTTTAGTATGCAGTATTATGTGGTAGCGTTATCATTATGATTGTCATATAGAAACAATAGTAGTGAATTTAATAATAGCAAAATAAAAATAAAAAAAGAGATGGGAAAGGAAAAGTTTCCATTTTTATTATTACAAAAAGAAGTATATTGTTCTTGTTTCTTTGAATTTTAGACTAAAGACAAAGATGAAAACTTTACGTGCCACGAATCTTTTGTTTGTTCTTCTCTGGATGTTGTGGTTTGTGAACATAGGACAAACAGCTAAAATCCTCAACATCGCATTTTTGGGATCTAAAAGTCACAAGAATGTATACGAGCCGCTTCTGATGGAGTTAGCAAAGCGGGGACACGACATGACCATCGTGACTGCGTATCCTTCAGGGAAACCCGTTAAGAACGTTCGAGAGATTAGCATTCCAGACCGAGAAAGATTCGAGAGTATGATTCCCAACTTTTTTGAAATGAAGGAGCAGAAGAAGAGCATGAATCCTTTTGTAATGGGGAAGGATATTTTCGGGCAGGTATGTCATCACGCCTACGAACAACCGCCCATCAGGGCCCTGTTGAAGGAGAAATTTGATCTCGTCATCTACAGTGCAATTTTCAATGAATGCCTGTGTGGTTTCATTAATGAATTGAACACGTCTTCCATCCTCATCACTACCATTGCGTCTCCCTTGTGGATTTCGGGGGTATTCGGAAGTCCGTCACCAGCCTCTTTTGTGCCCAATCCTGTCATGAGCTTTAGTCATGAGATGAGTTTCTACGAAAGAGTCCTCAACTTCTTGGCCAACGTAGGATTGTCCGCTGCAATCCAATTTCTCTACGTACCACAAATGGAAGCCATTTATCGACAGCATGTAAATCCTAATGCTCCTTCCGTACACGATGTCTTTCAAAACGCAAGTCTAGTCTTGTCCAATGGTCACTTTGTTTTGAATTATCCACGACCTCTTATGCCAGACATCATTGACGTGGGCGGCATGCACTGTCGTTCTGCACAACCTTTGCCGAAAGTAAGTCTCCTTTTCTTAATTTCCTTTCCATTTGTAAGCAATCTGGAATGAAAAAGTTTACGCGACCTAGATTTTTTAAAAAGGAAACTCTTTAAAAATCTTATCAAAGTTTTTCATTCCTTGTCTATAGGACCTCGAAGAGTTTCTGAAAGATACTGATGAAGATGGATTTATATACTTTAGCATGGGATCCGTTACAAAAGGGAGTCAGATGCCAGAGAAATATAGAAAAGCTTTTGTAAATGCATTTTCAAAGTTAAAGCAAAAGGTTGTTTGGAAGTGGGAGACTGAAACCATGCCGGATACCCCAAAAAATGTAAAGTTGAGCAAATGGTTGCCTCAACAAGACATTCTGGGGCACCCGAACATTCGCTTGTTTATCACTCATGGAGGACTCTTGAGCACACAGGAAGCTGTTTTCCACGGTGTACCCCTCATTGGGATCCCTATGTTTGGGGATCAGTTGCTCAACATGGAACAGTCTGAAAAAAATGGCTTTGCAATCACTCTTCAACTAGATGAAGTGGACGAACACACCGTTTCTACAAAGATTCAGCGCATTCTCATAGAACCAAAGTAATTAACAATGACGCATTTTCAATCCGAAATGCAAATCTAGTTTTGGTATTGTAAAATCAAAATGAACCTTCTGGTTTTGTATACTTTTATAGATTTGCAACAACAGCGAAGTCGCTTTCAAAGATTTTCCGTGATCAACCAGAATCACCTCTTGAAAGGGCTGTATTTTGGACCGAATATGTTCTAAGGCACAAAGGAGCTATGCATCTTCGTTCACCGGCGAGGGAATTGAATTTTTTCCAGTACCATTCAATAGATGTGATCGCAGTGTTTGTTGCAGCGATCTGGATGATCATCCAAATTTTGAAGTTCGCCATAAAAAAACTTTGCTCTTGTTGCTTCTCAAACAAAACTAAGCAAGTTTCCCGGAAAAAGAAGGGAGCGTAATTGCCTTCCATTATTATTATTTACTTTAAAGTTGGTAGTGCTTTATGTACTTAAAACACATTTCAAGTGATATTACATTCCGAGATATATTATTTAATTAAACTGAAGTACCAGTGTACTTTTATTTTGTGAAAAAATTACAGCTTTCAACTGCTCGTTTCATGCTTTCAAAGGATTTCAGGAAGGGATTAATTTTTAGTAAATAAGGAAAGAGCAATTTCAGTAATTTATTGTCTGGAGGTATTTTAAAGAATTGGGGATGGGAGAAATCCTGGTCGTTTTTTGATACTTGCGGAGGAAGAACGTGTTAAAAGAGAATTCTGTTTACTTGCATTCAACAAATGGCAGTGCTAAAAGCCATATACGGCATTTTACTTATAAAAGGATTGAACATGTCACGAAAACAGCTTTTCCTCGGTCTTCATCTTTTTTATTTCACACAAATGAAGTAAAAGACAGACTTTTGCTCGTGTCTGTGGGTGTTGCAGTTGAGAGCCTCAGGGTAGAGCATTGAGTTAATTTTTTCGTGCACAGTAGAACGAGGTTGATCCGTTTCTTTACGTTTTCATTGCCCGACGACTGTGACGATAGAAAAAAATGTAAGGAAGGAGAGTCTTTGAAGAAGGAAAACTTTCGATCCCTTGACATGATAAAAGGACCAGAGTTTGACAGGAACAGAGCTTTTTTGTATCATCACGTAAGGAAAAATGCGAATATTTCTTGAGAAAACAGTCGAAAGGAAAGTGGGGGCCAGAGAAAGTACAATAACCACTTTTCTCAACACCAGCTCACCAGAAAGACAGCAGAAATGTGCCTCCATGAACGGAATCTCATATCATCCGCTGAGCTTCAATCCATATCCGGTTTGCAATCGATTCTGACTCCACCCGGAGTTATTGAGCAGAGATGGATTGAGCTCTACGTCGACATGACAGTTCATTTTCTAAACAATACTTTTGTAACTATGTTTCATCACACAAAATAATATTTGAGGATTGTGGTTCCTTCAAGATTACTTACTCTCGAAATGCCACAACAAATGTCTCGTCTGTCTAACATTGCTACATCGTGGAAACTTCAAGGGAAAAAACAAAATGAATAGGTCTGCTTTAAGTATTATAGTATAGTGCATTGTGGGATATTATAGTTGATTGATGTATTTAATTTTCTGAACTGTATTTTTGTCAATCATTGAGGGTCACTGGCCAAAATGAGAGAATACATAAATCAATATCTATCTATCTACTGCATGTGGTATCATGGTATGAGAACAGCACATGTGCTAGTTGTGATATTATGGCATTTTTACCAGAAGCAAGTTCATGTTTACAGCTTTGTACCAGGAAAAGGAAGAAAACGAAAAAGCATCAAGTTATACGATTGTTTGCACTTCTCCAGGTGTGTGTACCTGCTATGTTTTAGAACGTCAAAAGACGTTTATACGCGTTTTATTGTAGCAAATATCTCAGAGAACGACAACTTCTCTGCAGCAGCGTATTAATACTTCGCTTCCTTTTTTACTCCTTTAAGTTACGTCTACTGATTCTCCAGAACGGTGTTTTTCGTACCTAAAGGAAAGTATCTGGTATATTAAGTGGATTTCATTTTGAATTCTCAAAAATTCTATTATAGTGCATAGTTTATTATACGACCAACCAGTAATCGTGATTTTGATTTTGAGGCTACGAAAGTTGCTAAAAAAAATGTGAACGTCTTTGCCTCTCCTCACAATGGAGAACAGACTCTGTTTTAGGTTTTAGTGTACTCATGGGAAGGAAACATGAACGATAACTCCAACAAACCAGAAGGACTCAAGTGGAAGGAAGCAGGAGTCAAGTTGTGTATTGTATTTATACACTGAAGGAGATCGTTTCACACTGCCCCAAGTCCAAAATGCAATGTGAACATTGCTGGATTCCTATTCTACTTTTATGAAAGTCTGGAATAGGACAGAGGTTGTTCCCGTGGCTGCTGGTGCTTTCTTCTATCACACACACTCTGTTTAGCTTGAAGTGCAATGTGTGGACCAAAATGAAGACTTGCATGAAGAGCGACCAACTCCAGTTTTGCAAAGTCGTGAGTCTGCCCGAAGCATAAGGAGCAAGTGAGATATAAAAGAGAAAGGTTCCACAGCTTCTTCCAGATCGGGCACAGATCCTCATTCGCATTTGAGTCTCGACTCTCCATCCGGTCGGTGCGACGCTCTACGAACTCCTCTTCCTAAGGTTGCAAAAAAAGAGAAATCAGCATCAAGAAGTCGTATATTTCTCTCACTTCACCCAAAGGATTTTCAGCAGTACTTAGAGTCGTCGCTTAAATCTCCATGTCTTCTTGTATTACAAGGAGAATCGAGACCTCAACATAACCGTCACGCTCTTCAAAAACAAAGGCTTGCTTGGTCAATGCCTATTTAATAGACTCTTCAACTACTTGTGCTTTTTTTCTGCGCTATATTTCCATCTTTCAGCTGCATTGATTCCATTCTAACTCTGTCTCCCAAGTATTTTATTACTTACTTTGATTCTATTTTTATGAGATTTATTGAACATTATTTCCAAACTCAATAAACGTTCTTCCAAGTGAGCCATCGAGGCAGTTAGACAGTTTTTCACAGCACAAGGCACGTTTGCAACCACGTTTGAGTGTATTTTTAGGAAACTGATAGTGTCTCCATTACTTCAAGCTTGCTTTAGGTTTATAGTGATTGACCTCAGAATATCTTGTATACTTTACAATTACAAACTTGCACCTCTTTCGCCAAGTTGAGCTGTAAAAACTTTTTGATACGTTATTTAAAGACGAGAGGATCTTTGACGGTTTTCCACGAGATTTGGGACCTTCTGGTCACGCTTTGGTTAAATTAAACTTATTGCGAAAGGTAAGTCCAAAGTTTTGCTTCCTTTCTCATTCATTTTGAATTTCATGGACAAAATTTAAGGGTACATTTGCTCACAATACTTCCTTCTGGTCGCAGCTCGAATGGCTTTGTATGTTTTGCTTGAGCTGATTTTAATGACTTGATGTTTCCTCCTTAATATCACAATAGCTGAAGCAGACGAGGTCGAGGCTGACTGTATTTTCCAGCTGCCTGGTATTGAAGTAATGTTTTACTGATAGCTTGCTTTTGCTTTCTCCATATAAGCAGTAACTGTTTGATGGAGTTTGCTGTACTAGACGCATAAGGACAAACGTTGTTATTCTGTTCCCGGCTCATATGCTTTGTGAAGGATAAAACTACACATTTGACTATTCCTTTATTTTATTTTATGAAGGATGTTTGTGTCGCACTCAAGGAGAAGTGCTGTAGAATTTAAGGTTACAGTTTCCCACAAGCAGGCGACTCCATTGGATTTTTAGAGAGCCCATTTGCATGCAGATTTGTCCTCAGAATATCTCCGTTGGGTATCAAGGTAGAAGAGGTAGAAAATACTCAAAGTTTGGAGTTCCGCTAACTTTGCCTCGTGTTTGCGACAATTGACAATCCATGAATTATTTACGAGTAATTTCCTGTCTTTCACCAACATAGTTCATAGTGTCGAAAGTCAAAAACTCGATTCTAACCGCAGCACTTTCATTATTATAATCTTAAATACTTTTGCTTTCATCTGTTGAAACTGTATGTACTAATAATGACTGTTAGTACATACATAGTAGTACATTATCTGTACATGCATCTACATCTACATGCATAAAGACAACGTTATAGTTCAAATTTTCAAATCCGCTTTTTCAATATTTTTTCTCATACCAAAAATTGCCTTTCAATTTTTACGCTGAATTTTTCGTTCACCCACTGCCTCAACGTGTAGAATTCTCATGCGCAGCATTAGTAGAGAATGCTGACATTTTTGTTTCCTAATGTTAGTACCAAATTTAATAGCCACTTACATCTCGTCTAGTATTTTTAGTTGAAGTGTGATCTGCACATGCACAAAATCCCACAAGTTGGTAGTAACAGTAAGCATTCAAACTGCATAGGAAATGAGAAAAAGGCATGGTCCATGGAACCGACGCGTGCAATATTTATGACTACTTCAGTGACAATGATCTGTTTTCACTGTCCTCTTCCTTTTTTGCATCTCTTCCTTGAAATGGTTTCCCAACCATGAGTACACAAAACCCTACAAACAAAAAATTTTGCTCCACGTATTGTGAATCGAACACGCTTATAAAACATTTTTCTATTAATGTAATACTGCATTATGAGAGTATTTTAGAAGTAAAACGTTCGTAGGATAATACAATAAAATAACATTCATATCAGTATAATTATTATAATAGTAGTATCTTTAATAATTTTCATTAAACATATTGTATTACAATAGACAGCGAAGTAACTATACTGTAATACGTTATATTGTGAGAATACAAGAATCCTATGAAGGCAATTAACTAATTTGGCAGATGCGAAGGAGAAAGTCATTGTAAATGTGCAGTATTGATTGTACCCTTTGTTGGTTTAATTGTCGGACTAATGAGGTATGGAAGTTGGCGAAAACTTCCTCTCAGTCAGTGAATTTATGTTTACTACTTATAATAGTTACGAAAACAGATACTATTTTGAACAGCGGAGAGTACTCCGGTTCATGTGCCGAGAGTAAATGGCTATTGTCGACGTGGATCGATTGTCCTGTCAAGATCACAAAAGACTGACGATCTGAGTCTGTTACAGAAGCTTCACTTCTTCACGTCCAGAAGCGTTGCAGAAGAATAACGAAGGTAAAGGTTGCCATGAATTGATTGGAAAATGTTGGATTTGAAGGTCGTGATGGCCGAAGATGATAGAAACTTTAGACGAAGCATGGAAATATGATATTGATATTGATGGTGGAGGAAGAGTTGTTTTCATCATTCATAGCTCATGCTTAAATTATTGTACCTTGCGTTTTGAGTTGCAATGGCTAAGGATATAAGAATATAAGAAATTTTTATACGATAAACGCAGTGTGTATGTAGCACGAAGCACGACTAGAGTAGGATCTTCTCATTGTGTATTATATATGACTTGCAGAGGTCTTACGAATACATGGAAGAAAGCATTCGTAATCGAACTGGAACGCAATGTGAATGTCCCTTGTATGAATATTTGTGGCGCACCGCAATAAGCACGGGACAACGGTGAGATTCTGACTTGAGTGAAAGTCAGCGTTGGAGCATCATTGCATAGCATTGCATTGCTCACATCGCATGATATGTGAGAGTCCATGAGATGCCAAATGCTCATCTTTCATCCAACTGCTCCTGTCCTACAGACATTGTCCGTTACGAATTCTCGTGATTCTATTTTCTTGTTGTCGACAAGGCATCCGACCAGAATGAATAGTAGGAACGCAAGCAACAATTCTATCGCCGACTTCGCTTTCACTTTCTATTGAATTTAATCAAACTAGTCGTGCTGAACAGGCAATGCGGATGCAAAACACTGCAAATCCGCCTAGACAACAATGCGTGCAAATGCTTGTCCTCTCAGACTGAAATGTGTGCAATACCAAAAGTTTATTGAATCGTACAGTATTATAGACAGGTTTCGAATATGAGACCTGCTTCTATCCCTTTCAGTCGCTGAGAGTCACTTCGCTTTTACCCCATCAGTTGATATCCATTGAAATGGAATCGTATTCAGGCCTAGCGGTTCTTGCTTACTGAAAGAGTCGAGCACATTTTCCACCTTGGTAGACTTTCAACGTTTCAGCTCTTTATGGACCAAAGGTCATTGCGTGTAGCTTTCTCCATTCAAGGGAATACAGCCTTTTCTTTTCTTATAGTACAATTCTTTCCACTAAAACATTTTTCTATTGAATCGTGACCAACCAATTCCACGCAAGTGGAAGCAACATTTCAATTGCCATGTAATAAAATTCCAATAGTACACCAAATAAACCCACACTTTCCACTTGTAGTTGCAAACCTTGCACAAAAATTGTACATTTATCATTTTTTATTGACCAAAATTGTACCGCAACCTACACTTTTACTCTCGTTTTCCCGTATTTAAAATTGTATAGAGTCATCCTAGCATTACTAGTAACACAATTTCCTTTCTAAATGAGAGCTATGGAAAATCCATTAATTCGTATACGTCGTTAAGACATTTTTTTGACGGGTTGCGACGTGTTCCACAAGTCGAACATCATCCCTCTTATTACATCAAAAAGAGCGTCTTAATGATACCGCATCCATTACGATTTACGATACTGCCAGTGTCACAATGACAATTTAGTTTTAATACTATATAGAAGGAATAAAAAAATACGAAATCGATTGCGAAGCATTAATTTTCTGTTAAGCCTGCATAGGTCTTGAAAACAAGAGTAAGGAAGGGAAGGAAGTGACAGTGTTGAAAAGGGAGTTGCAAGGCCATCAATACAGAATCTTGACGGACAAGCTTGAATGACATTGGAAGGCATTATCGTTCCCACAGTATCGTTTTTTATACTAGACTTGTTAGTAATGCTGAGTGGGCAAAGAAGAGCTCATGTTGGAAATGATATTTATACACCAGGTTAGGTTGTTTATCACTTTATGCAACGACATTATGCATGGCAAGACGTGACAGATGAGTCCAAGTGACAATGTTTTCAGCCATGCCCCATTTCCTATTTAGGAATACACGCTGTCTGCCCTACTCCACCGGAAAGAAATGTGGTAGACAATATTTGAAATTTGAAAGATGACTCTCGACTTTCCACAGTCCTTCTGCAATGGGCCAAAGACTGACTGAACGTTAGTAGTACGTGCGCCCATATGAAAGAGCAGAAGACATATACTGTTAGTAAATGTGTGTGCCGTGTGCCAGAGAAATATCATATAATTTATTACAGTTAACATATTGGGTCTTGTCGACTCTTTCTCTCGAGGATACCAAGAATATCTCTGTGGAGATCATCAATTTTTCCCTTCTCTGTTCTCTCAGATGTTTCCACGTTTTATAAGAATGCTTGACTTCAAGCAGGTACATAGTACACTGTGACTGAGATGTTTAGCGTTGAAGAAACTAGGATGATGTGGGACGTCCTTCCACATAAGTAAAGATTACACGATTACACAGCATCAACAAATAAAAAACTTAAATACCTAAAAGAAAGAAGTAAAAGTAAATGACGACTTTCCACGTGCTCCTCAAATACAATATTTCACATGAAGACGTTGTTCTGTTGAGATTTCCTCCGGTTATCAGGTTTTACGGTTTTTTTCATTTTTGTAAAAAGTTGTTTTCTAGTTGCAATGATGAAAAGAATGCCTCTACCTCTTCCTGTTTACTGCATAGTGGTAATAAAGTACAAAGTATCATATTTGACAGAAAAAATATATGAGTTCTAAAAATCTTTGACCTCATAAATTAGAAGTACGTTTTGTCCCAACTCGTAATTATGTTGCTTGTTTCCGCTCCTTTTCTCTCTGCTTCAGGTTTAACGTTGTGAGTTCCTCCAAAGAGATTCAATAATGAAATATTGATGAAATTTGTAACGAAGAAGGATGACTTGGACTAGACACCAATTTGGAATTATATAGTTTGACATTTCTGAATAATTTTGCATACTACTTCTTTTGATGAACTTCCTTTCTCTATATATTCTATGTCTATAGTAGAAGATGACAAGCAAATAAATAGTGACATACTCGCAGTGGTCAGAAGGAAATTTTATTTTATGATTTCATTATGAAAATAACTTTTGTTAATGTACAAAATATAATTGGTTTGCTTTTTTAATAATAGAATGTAAAATTAGTTTTTCGCAAGTCGAAGAAATATCAAATATCTTTACTGAATTGGTCTTTTATGTGTCGTTCGCAAAACAAAAATAGTGAAGTTGTTTGCTAATTTTTCCCTTTTATATAAAGCTGAAAACTATCAGAGATCTATTTTATACAGCTTTCTATTGAACGTCGAGCGAAGTCTTCCGAGCTTTGGCTAGTCAATCCATTGAAGCAAATCATTATATTACTAAAAGGGTGAGATCCGTCAGACTGTCTGCACTGGAGGATCTCACAATACAAAATACAATGCTCAGTTTGTCGAAGAAGCTCCCTCATCTATTGTGTTCCATTCCAACACTAACTTTTGTTTTGCAAGACACATAAATCCCTGCCATTCAATATGTTTGTTTTGGATGCCTTGATGATTTACAATTCTTATCTTACAAAAAGGTTCACTAGGCATAGGTTTCCTTATCTGTTGTAATCTTGAAACAGTATACAGTTCTACACTACAAATACACTAAATGCAAGAGAATAATTTTGAAATGAATTCCTTCATAAGAGTGACAATACGTTAATCAGCCTCCCGTCTGACATAATTTTGTACAATATGCACTTATAGTATTTTCTTCACTCTTATCACTCCGGCCTCAAAATATAATATTACTTAAACAATATACCTTGTAGCTATGCTAGAAAATTTTACTAAACTGGATTCACTTGGACGGGAAAGTTCACGTCTTCAATGTCCGTACCGTTTTTCAAGGAAAGGAGGAAAGAATATACAAGTAAGCCCGACTATAGTAGTAGGCAACACCAAAATCACTTATTAATAAATGTTGGTTCAATTTTTTCAAGAACAAGGTTGTTCATCAGTCACATTTCTCGGAAGACGTCGACAGGTAACATGACTAACATATAATATATTTCTGACCTGCACTCGTTTTGCCTTTGAGCTCATTTCCGCCGACTACAAGCACAAAAGAAAATTTTCTGTCTGTCCCATGTATCCAAATTGATGGATGATGATTGAAAGATTGCAAAGTCTGGTCAGCATGACCTCAAGACAACCTTTGAATCTCTTTGTGTAGTGCAAAAAGGCTTTTCATAGATTTACTGGATACCTCAAAAAATATGCATGTTCTAAAAATTTAAAGAATGGGAATTACTGTCAAGATCGATCAAGATTGAAGTTTTGTCAAATCACCCAAAAAAGTTATTTAGAGCTACACCTACACCGCACCGGATTTCAACTCCACATTAAGCCACCCAGTTCGTGTAGTTATGTAACATTGTAGCATGTTACAGCTTCCGATTTTCAGATTATTAAAATTATGTTCTGTGATCGATTGCATTTGAAAACCAGCTTAAGGATTTTCTTATACAATATTCGTGGTTTCCTCTTTCAAATTACAAAGTCATGAATAATGTTGTAATAACTTTCACTGGAAGATGCTCACACTACTTCAATAAATTAAACCAGAAGACGGTACTATTGGACGAAACAGTAACTTAATTATATTGAATACAGGTAATCATTAACAATCGAATTAGTAATTAGTACTAATTAGTTTTTCATGCTCTAGCTTCTATCGACGTTAAGCATTTAAAACGTACACACCTTTAATACTTTAAAAGGTGGAAGAGTACATAGTTAACAAGTTAACATGAACTTGAAAGTAAACTGAACGCAGAAAATTTTATTCTACCAAGTAAAAAGTCAAATGTAAGCAATGATCTCCGCACCGTATTATTGATTTTTCCATTTTCAAGATTATCCACAACGATTTTATATTGGAATTTGGAATCTGAAAAAAATTACGTATTACTGGAAACACTCGAAGGAAGGAAATCGGAGATCTGAGTCTTCACTTTATTTCGTACATTGCCCAGAGCATCTATTTACTTTTTGCTTCGCTTTTCCCAATGTCTACTTGAAGCGAGAGACAGGCTTTGAGAGATCTTACAATACGTAGAGTAGAGAACGTTCTTCTCACCAAATAGAATGAAAATTTTGCAAAAAATGGTTTATTCCATGTTGAGAATACTCTATTGAGAATAGACGTGAACTCCATGTATGATATTGTGTGGAGTGAATGTCCCTTAAGTTCGCGTTTCATTTCATTTCACCATAACGATTCGAAGACTTTACGTATTATTTTTGCAGACGTCAACCCTATACAAAATAGTCCACTTTATCTTTTTGAATCCATTTAACTTTTAAAATAATACACATATTCATCCTTGAGATTACAAATCTATGCGTGAGTGGATCAAATGCAACACAATTTTCGGTTCACATTAGTATGTAAATGCTGACATATAGTAGAATTGGTATGAAGTTTCTAAGAATGAATTATCTAACTGAGGACCAAAGTCTGAAGCGTACGTGGTATTTTAAAAGATTTGGAAACCGTCGACAGTGTTTGTAAGTACAAGCAGGAGCTCTATATATAAAGCGGCGTCTTCAAATTATATTACAGTCGTAAATGCGATACATCCTGTTAGTAATAGTACGAAGTCGAGGTCTGGAATAGTTTCATCTCCAAATAGTATGGGCCCCACACTCTCACATACTCCCATTGAAGAAACAAATTAGTGAAATCCGGTTTGCGGCCAAATTGCCCTGTGGGTGTGTTTCCTACATCACCTCCGTCGTTTCCGTGCACGTTCATATATTTGCAGTGAAATGAGACGAGATGGAATCAAATATCCGAAAGGAATGTGCAGCTTGATCCCGGCGCTTGGAAAATAAAGCTTGCAGTTAACGGGAAATATATAATTTTGGAGAGAAAGTTAGGTGGGCAGAAGGGCCTCAAGCTAAAATAAATGAACTTTCTTTTCTTCTCCATGGCTCATAGACTCATGTACTGACTTGCCGAGGCGAGAGAGAGTTACACAACCTACCTACGGAAAAAACGAGTCTCTCATTGACGATGAGGGATTTCTCTCGATTTTCTCCTAAATAACTCTAGAAACGCATCGTTACACTAATGTTAATGGAATGGTAATTGCTCTTCCAACTATGAATCCCACATGGGATTGCTTTTCCTGCAATAGTAATCACAGTCAGTCAGCATACAATTATCTTCATGTGCTCATTATAATTCCGAACGAGATTACCATTTAATGCATAATAATTTCATCCTTGGGTATTGCTTACCGAAGTTGATATTAACAACCCCACGCACAACATCGATTTTCCTTCCAAGTTCCAAGCAAAATATTTTTTAGTAAACGTAAATTACCTGCAATATTTTATGAAGAAATTTAGCTTTTCGATCTGGTTTGAGGGATCCACACAACACCTTGCATTTTAATTAGACATTTTAGTGGTTGCTGTTGGCTTTTGTTCATTTTCCCGTCCCATGTGTTGCGGTTTGCTTTGCAATTAGGTGAAGAGTAGCCAATCATTGTTATCGAAATTCACAAGGAAGCAAATTGTCGCTGTCAGTAGCTAGCATACAGGTGTTTTACTATGTAAATGAATTCCGTTCCTCAGCCTTTAAGTGAAGTATCAATCATTGTTATCAAAATTCACAAGGAAGCAAATTGTCGCTGTCAGTAGCTAGCATACAGGTGTTTTACTATGTAAATGAATTCCGTTCCTCAGCCTTTAAGTGAAGTAGTTGGTTGAAAGCCTGAGACTTGCACATCCCCACTCGTAACCAAAGGAAGGATAATAGCATGTCGGGTATCCATTGAAGGGAAAGCCAATGCCAAATTGATCTCTAGAATTTCAATTTGTGTGTAGACTTAAAGCAGATCATCACACAACGCTAGTCGGGCACTTTCAAGAGTCTAACACTAAGTACAATAGAAAAGGATATTGGTATTTTCTTCAATTTTCTGGCGTATATGAGTTCGGAAAACTTTATGTACACTTTCTTCATTCCTTTATTCTAGAAGTATACATAGTATTATATGTAAGACTCTCGTCCTATGTATTAGTATTCCATACAGGCCAGGTTTTTATGTCCTTTCTAAAAAAAGTAGTTTATTACAGGCCAAGTGAGTCAATCACACAAGTAGATAATCCGCATGTTATAACTAAGTCTGGTACGTCAACATTTCTTTAGAAAGGAAATAAGAGAACCNTAATCCGCATGTTATAACTAAGTCTGGTACGTCAACATTTCTTTTGAAAGGAAATAAGAGAACCCAAGAAAATACGCTTGATTTCTGAAAGTGATGAATTTTCAATTTAGTATCTTCTTAAAGCTTAAAGCTCTTGTGATCGTGTGAATAACACTAATAAAGGAATACGTAGAGCGTATTACAATAGAAAGCGAATTCAAGGCGAGATCGTTTCCTTTCATTTTTCATTGACTCCTTCTTGTGGCACTTTTAAAATAATATATTTTGAGTTAGTGTTGAGAGTCCACAAAGATAGTTTTGAAAATGCAAACCATCTTAAAGTCCTGTGTGCTTTAAGGCTTTCCTAAGTCAGTGCTGCACGTTGTCTTTTACATAATAATAAATTTGCATGCGAGTGCACACAGCAAGTGTCACAATGTTTGGCCCACACATCGATTTTCAGTTGCAAAACGACACATCGGCATAATGCAGGCTTGAAAATGTAAGCCGCTGTATTGTTTGACTATTGTTCCGGAGGAAACAAAAAGCAGGATGAGGTACGAAGATACGAAGCAAAAGTCTATAGGAGTACGCTGTCCTATGTACAATGTACACGAAGGAAGGAGAAGAAAAAATTGTAGTCTGACTTGTTCATAGGCTTTAGGTTTAAAAGCAGTGAAAATAATAAAGTAAACAGTCAATGCATGGCACGCGCGACTGTCGTGCAAACGCCTTCGAACGAAAGCAAAAATGTTCAATATAAATTTCCTTATTTTTCCTCTGTCGACTCATCCGTAGTATTTGCTCAGTTTTGAGAAGTCTTCAAGAAAAGGCAAGGAGCGAACCGAATAGCGAAAATTGTGGCAGACACATTCACTAAGAGTAAATGAAGTGGAAATCGATCCAGGCGGACTCTTTATTCTCTGTAATCATCATGCCATTATTGCTCCGTACAGATGCATACCTTCCATACTGAGAAACGAGAGATCTGCATGCGCATCCAACTTAAGTTCATTGTTTCTCCTGCTGAGTCGCCCTTTTCTTTCTTCTTTATGGCGCTAAGGAATGAGTGCTCTCTTTTTGTCTTCTCAGAGTCTCAATAAGTGAACTAACCAGCACTCATCTCAACGCGACTCGTCTCTCATTCTCAATGAAATGAAAACTTCAACTATGACTATGAGACACAACATGGAAAATACAAACAGCATCACGGACACAAAATGATTCTACTATTATATTTTAGCATTCTAATAGTAGTCACCAACACCAGCAATTATTGCCAACGAGGATATTTCATTGTTTTAGTATTCGCTTGGTATCCAGCTAATTTTTTCTTCCTTTTAAAGAACTCAACCGTCAGGGAAAGCATGAAATCTACTTATACTAAGAATGTAAGCAGTGAACAATGTGACTTATTATAGTGTCGTGAGATTTAAAGGAGATGGTTCTGTTAGAATGTGCTTGACGTATATGAACTATTTGACGGTGACTTGAAGAAAGGTAATAACCTGTTGCTGTTACTTGGTATTGAACGATTGAGTATGAAATCCTGACATGGACAAGTCTGGGGAAAGATTCAGGTGCACTTTTAGAAATGGAAAGGTGATTAGAAATTTCACGTATGCATGACTTGGATTTGAGGACGGGGAAAAGAAAAGTAAAAGACGAAGTGGAAGCGGAGTCGAGTGGAGCTATCAGTGAGAGACATTCACAGCGTCACTGCACAATTTCCCCGATGGCAGATTTCCTGTTCGGCTCAAAAACCGCCACAGACGGGTTTTTTGGTTTATGTGTGCTTCTCGCTTTGGAGAGTGGAAAAGGGCGAATTTGCCAAAGCTCCAGCAATGTAAACCACATGAGTAAAACACACAGTATATACTTTACTTTTCTGGGCGTCTTGTGAATGCAACTTACAGTAGCTCCTTTTGGAGAAAGCCACACAAGTGGGAGAAAAGGCTAGAGAATAGAGAGGAAATATCGATTCACCTATTCCATTTTCTTGATATCTCCCTCTGGTCTCTTTCACTCTGTCGAGAAACTGTGTAGAGACACCTTTTCATTCAGACGCTTGCTGCTAAAGCTAATAGAACGTCTATTTATGACCTCCGTAGAGAACCATTACAGTCACAGGTAGATAGTCGCTCTTTTGGGTCCTCTGTATTTTACCTGGTCGCTCTCTCAGCTCTGTAATTTGTCTTCCGCATACAGCAAACCTTTGTTTCACATTCACGTTACGAGTATTATGTTAGTAGTGCATGCTGTACTTTCCCACAACTCTTCATTGTTACGAGATGCAAGGTCGACCGTCATCAATCAAGGTCACAATTAACGGCGGCAAGCAAATGGTTTTTAATTACCCACACTTTAAATTACAGCATAAAAACAGTTATATTTATTTTTTTCATGAATTTGTCAGGTCGACTGAGTGAAGAGTGAGAAATTTTTATTTAGTATTTTAAAATGTATATTTAAAGGTTTTTACAGTTTCGTTCGTTCAACAAAGCAACGTTACCCTTAGTGGGATTAAAAGAGGAGCGTGTAGGAGCGTGTATATGTACGTGAAAAAATAGTCTTGTACAATCCGATTTCTCTTTACTATAGAACAAAAGATTATTAATATACTATGTTACGTTACGGTACGGTGCGTATACGATCATGATGAGACGTTTCTGTTGTGTCTCCTCGCTCCCCATGAAGCTGTATTTCATTCCAAAAGTATTGACGGTGACTGTGCCCTTTATAGGAAACTGGATTGGTAGCAAACTTTTGACACCCGGTGTCGTAACGGAAATTATTTAATTAGCACTTCCATTGTTCCATTTGGCAGCGGAATTTCTACATTTCATATCTCAAGACACAAGAAGAAAGTAATAGCGATGCTATCCGGAACATACCTTATACTGAAATTTATGATTGTCGATGGTTACCATTTTAACTCACGGTATTACCGTTAATGGACGAAGACAGAGCATCCTCTCCTAAGGAACCATCTTATGCAAAAGCAATTAAAAGTTTGGTCGACCCGTTCCTACACACCATCACAGATTCCGTAGGAAGAATATAATTTCTTGAAAGGAACACTCAAAATGTTTTTGAACTTTATGCACTTTTGATCAGTTTACGACTAACATCCTATGATATAGTATATTGATATATAATGCCTATAATGTGTCATAAAAACCGAACTGTTCTTCTCGTAAATGCTTTCCTTTCTGAAAAAATTTCATATAAAACTGAAGGGTCAGCAGAACTAGCATACACTTCTACAATGTCGTAAATAGCGAATGAAAGGATCTTAACTATATTTAGTAAAGTCATTCATTCCATTTTAGGTGGGAAACAGTATTGAACTAGACAAGATAGAAATTAGAACATGAAATGAATATGATATGATGAGCAGGTAACAGAAAAATGTCTCTGTTTCGGATGGGAAAGCATGGTACGGTACTGTGCGACAACGGACGGCCTACACGACATCATTTCCCTTGGGCCGGCACGTAGAAATGAACTCGTTGCAAAATTTTAGGGTGAAAGTTAGGCTGAGTCTTTTCATACTCATTTGCACAGTGATGGAAACAAGTGGAGTGTCTCTCACGACCATGTTCAAGAATCAAAACTTGGCTCTTATACAAGTTGGTCGTCAGCGTGAAAGACTGAAGTCAGTGTGATGGCGAAAAGCTAAGAAGTTGGTGTTTGTACCTTGGAAATGAAAGAACTCAAATTCATTGAGTTTACTTTCATTCGTTCATTTTCAAGAGAGTCGTGTACTTTGCATTATCCACATGGGACTCTTGCATGAGTGGTGGTGGATGCATCCAGGGAAAATTGGAAAGCACAGAGAAGAAGTAGATTTGCTTCCTAAGCATACTAGTAAAGTAGTCGTTGCCTCATCCTCCGCATCTTTCTTCAAGCGTGTTGAATGCTTCAAAGTCTCGCATTAATCATCTTACATGGTTCACTTGTAAGAATATTAAGCTTCAGCACCATTTCTAATACTTTGTCTCATTTTCGCCTCTACCCACGCTTGCTTGTCTCCTTCATCTCTGGACATTATTGTGTACAATTGATTAGACTCTAATCCAGCTCTGAACTTGCTTTTACTTACTTATAGTTCACTTAATCAGTACACACTGTATGCTATTTTTTTAGCTTTCAACCTTTAACCTTTTACTTTAGATCAAAATGTAGTGAATAGTGAACAATACATATTAATGTTATATTTAAGTTGACTTTAAATGTATGCTTATGAACACCTTGAAATTATATAAATATAATATACTAGTAATATTAGAATTTATTAGTTATTTCAGCAAAGTGTAATGCTTCTCTTAGTCCCGTTTTGATCCTTATAATGTATGACGGGGCTTTTTGTGTTATGCGATGCTATATATGAGGCATACAGTCAAGATAAAGCTACTAAAGATTGAAGACGATGTCAGCAAGTCAGTAGGGCAACGAGGATGTGTCGAAGCGTGCTTGTGTGTTGAATTAGATATTTGACACATCATTCTGTGTGTTGCTGAGGCGAATTGACATGTTGCGTGCTTTTTGTAGGAACTGTGTCTCTTGAGTGATTAGTGTGGTCAATGGTCTTGATGAAGGAATGAGTGCAAGTGGCGGCACCACGTCTTATTTTAGTCCCGTTGATTGATTTAGATTGAATTGGTCATCGTTGGGTGCACATGAAAGGGAAGTGTTTTTTCTCATTTATTGAGCGTCTTGTCTCTTGTGTCTTGTCCTGTGTTTGCAGAGAGAAGCAGGAGTGGGAAGGAAAGCAGAAATCAAGCGTAAATCTCAAAGCTTGATTGCTACTCCAGCTTGCAACCCTTTCTTCTGTAGATGAACTGATACCCAAAGAAAAGAAGAGGAGTCCCGAGTAAATAGATTGAGTCGGCAGAACAGACAGCAAGAATCTCAACTGGACGAGCTGCCAAGAGACAAGAGCAAGAAGAAGTAGAAGCTTCTGCTGGCAGCAGCAACGTGAAGAAAAGGACGAGAAAAAGAAAGATACCGAGATCATCGTTCAGGTAAAAGCAACGCACATACATACACACACACATCAGAAAAGGCGGTTTGAAAATGAACAAAGAATGAAGACGCAATCATCAACTAGAGGCAGCGGAAGACAAAGGGGCCGAAGATGCAATTACTCTCCATTGGCGGAACCTTGTGGGCTGAAGCAGTTATCGGCTCCAGCTTAGCCTTCGGGAGCAGTAATCTTTCCTCAAATCTTTCCCATCATCTCGATCAAAACAACAACAAGAGCGACTGCCCTTCTCTCGTTGATTGCAACAATCGCCTTCATTCCCTTGACGATCAGGTTGCGCCGGTCGCCGAGGCTTTGTCGGAGGACTTGGAATTTTCTCCATTGAACATCGTGGCGACGCACGATGCATTGGACCACGACTCGGGAAGCGAAGCAAACAATTTCTTGTCATCTTGGTTATTGCCAGAACAAATGGTGGGCACATCAAGTCCAGAGGACGGAATCACTACAGTGCCAATCGTGAACAATGACGCCGGCTACTCCGTCGATGATGCTTTTGTTGAAGGCTCCCATTTGTGGTCCCTTCTGGTGGCGGGTTACTGCGTCGTTTTCACCGTCGGCGTAATAGGAAATGCCATTCTTTTAGCCGCTTTGTGTGGATCTGGAAGTCGAGCAAGGGCTTTGCCCGTCCGAAATCATCTGATGGTCAATTTGGCTGCTGCTGATTTACTCGTGACGGCAATTTGTGTGCCCATCTCTGCGTGTGCGGCCGCCTCTCACGCCTGCTGGTCAGTCAATTACGAATTTACGACAGCTCGACTCAGGTTTTATTACCTTAGGAGCTAATGTGCGTTTTTCTGCACAAAAAGAGCAGACATGACGATTCACACACACACACACACAAGATACTACAGAATCTTTCTGTAGCTTCTGCTTCTGTCATTGTCGCACTCAGGGAAGCGAGTGAAAGTCATTCACTCTGTCTCCTCTACTCACAGTAGAGGTCATACAGATTTGAGGTACACTTTCGTGGCAATAGCTTCCGGCTCAAGTGCCACTTTGGCACTTTCCTACTTCAGCATGTTGGCATGAACGCACAACGAGCACAATTGAACACCATTAGAATCATATTGTGTACGTATGTGTACCTCACACTCATGCAAACTTTCAGCTCATTGTTTCAAACGCTAAACAAGTACAAACGCGAAGTTTGAAGAATCTGTAGTTGAACCAAACTGAAGAGTTGAGTTTTGAGTTCAAACTGAATTCATGTACAGAGCTCCGAACTCAGTATTTTGCATTTTAAATAAGGGTGTTTTAGCTATTTTACCAGTCAAAATTTATCGCGCACAACTCGTGCACTAGATTGAGTATTTTTTATGTAAGTCTCGTTAGAAAGCGGCTTGTATCATTGGTTGAGCAGAACAGGTGGGATCATTCTAACTTCAATAATGTGTCCCATAATCATTATGTCCATTCATCATAATGCACAGCATTTATAGGAAAGAGAAGACGAAAAGAGCAGAACGAGGATTTAGTCTTTATTACTTGTCGTAGTTAAGTGAAATGAAAAGCTTGAAGCGCGTCGACAGAAGTGGAGTGAACATGAGTGATGAAAGTACTCCGAGGGCCGTGTAAACTCTGAAACTTGCTGTGTAATTAAACTGGAATAACGGCCACTTTGCAAGATCAAAGAAAAAGGATTTGTCCGTAAATAGTAGAAGGACAGGAGACGGGAGGACAGCACGATGGTATCAAATCAACTAAATGTGTTTGCCATAAAGTAGCGAATCATTGACTTCATAACTAGACCAGGTTGATACCGTTGCGTCGCAACGTAAAACATCCAAGGGAAGGCCAGTGCATTGTGAGCGTGAAAGAAAACTATTACATGAGACTCTAGAAACTGGAGTTTGTGTCGGATACGGATAATGTCAAAATTGGACTTGCCTTACGCAAAGACACAAAGCAAACGAAAGGGAATAAAATAAAGCACGGGCATTGGAAACCGCATCCAGTCTGTTTGACATGTTTGACTCACTCTCAGTTGTTTGTGTTTCGCCTTTGGTCTTTGGTGCCTACAGCAGTGTTTCATCCTTGGTCCTTTGGGCCCTATATTTGACGAAACGAACAACTGAAGAAATCCTCCGAAGGAGTTGTGCCAAGCATACAGAAGCAAACAAGGAACAGCACAGTCCCGTGATCGTGTGTGCAACGTGCACTAAAACGTAACCTTGTCTGTCTGGAGTTGTAAATATAAGGTGGAATTATAGAGATATGAGCTAAAAAGCGTTCGTTTTGAGCGGTGGTTTGGTTTTGTGCACTTGCTCAGTCAGTCAATTGTTTACATTGCCTGCCACTACTTTCTTGCAAGATAAAGAGAAAGAGTAATAAGGACTTTTGTCTTTTAGTCCACCGTCCTACTGGACATGGAAGAAAGAAATAATGTTGTCAGCAGCATTCAAACGACGGTAGGCGAACGGTGTCATGTCGTTCACAAAACGGCAAGGCAAAGTCACGTCAAATCACGCGGAGAAAGTAATAAGTGCCTCAGGGTTGTGCGAGAATAGCTTTTATCATAGACTCGGGCTCCACGTGCAAGCACAATGTTCAGGCACTCTTCAATGTATATGTGCCTTCACACAAATTGTCTTTCTTATCTCATCCTGGATTATCATATCATATATAGAAAGTCATGACGTTCGTGAGTGAAAGTCAAACTCGTTTCCACTCTTTATATGTGCACTTCACATTCCAACCTGAGAGTGAAAGCGAATAAAAGCAAGCAACATAGAGAATACGAAATCTTTCAAGCGGTGAGCACACTACGATGAATAGCTTCAGCACCTTTACAACGCAAAATGACTTCCTCTCCAGACAGAATTCAACGAACCAAGGAGTTTCCCCATTGTCGTCTCATAAAAAACTGTAGACAGTAATTCCCAGGATGCTATGAAAATAATGATATTTTTTGCATAACTGCAGCTAATAGAGTTACTGGGCAATGAACCCTTGGGGAAACTTTCTCTCCATTTCATATTTGTATGTTTCACTTTCACCATATATATATATAGAATAATGCAATGGCAGACAGTCTTATACATACTGCAAGATTGCAACTACCGTTTTCTGAGATTATATCGTAAAAAAAGTTTTTGGTAGATATTTTTTGTGAAGTGACCAACTTTTATTTCATTCCTCCTTCGTTCTTGGTTTGAATGATTTCGACGATGGATGCATCTGCACATTCTCTAGTCTCAGCCTCTCTCCGAGGATCGCAGAGATAAAATCGGACTCCTATATATAGCAATTCCCTTCGATTTTAAGTATGCTATATATTATTGTAGGTACGTTCCCCTTACCATGATAATAGTTGTACGAGGGTTCAGCTAAACATGACCACAAAAAGTTTTTGCAACTTTCGAATCTGAACAAGTCATTTAATACGTAAGAGTTTATTGATATTCCGTTCGTTCCAGTCCATGCACAAACATAAATAAGGATTAAGAGACTTTAAAGAAATTCTGAAAAATTCTGTAATAATAACTACTTTTTTATACAAAATGTAAGCTAAAATGCAATGTTACAATGTACTGTACAGAGAACCAATTGGTATTTACCATAGTTTGTTTCCTGATCCAAACCGATGACAGCAACAAAAGCCCATTGCATAAACAAGATCAATCAGTAGCTCATACATGGCATGCAGAGTACAAAGCCGAACACATGATATTATAGGAATATAATGCAAGATCACAGTTAGTCAGTCATATTCAGGGGGTATGAGGTAACTGCTACAACTGCAACTCAAAGTTCAAGAAAATCGTTTTTCATACGAGAAGATAAATGAAAACCAAGTTTTGGGTTTCTTTGAACTGAAAACTCAATTATGATTTTTTCACATCAAAGGGGAAACAAGTCATATTTTCTCGTATCGTAGGTATGCTTAAAATGCTTACCCAGTGCGCCTACTGCGAGGAATGATTCTTCTGAAGAGAGAAACCAAAACCAATAACGCCCACTTTCTTTTGAATATCTCCTTCTCTTTTCGATCAAGAAATGCAGTATTTATATGTGAAATGTGATTCAACACCAATCTGAGAAATCGAGAACTTTATGCAATTTGCTCTAGTTATCTTCATGCGTAATAAACTGATGGAGTCCGAGCTTCGCAAATTCATGATATAACACACATATACAATATTGCTGAGCGTGTATCTTTCTCGCTCTCTTTCATTTTATTAAACTCACTCAACCCCATAATTTTGATTGAGTGTAATTTTGACTTCCTTTTTGCTTTCACTATATTTCAGGCCAGGCTTCATGGTGTCCTGGATGTGTCAACTGGGACCGCTACTGCAAAGAACGCCCGTGGCAGCAAGTACGTTATCATTAGCCCTTTTGTCACTTGACAGATGGGCCGCCATTAGACATCCTCGCTTTGCTCAACGGTAAGGATTTCAAATCAAATGTCTACTTCTTTATTTATATTAAGAGGTTTTCAATATTAATTCAATTCTTGACTGTATTGAAATGAGACGTATATCTTGGAAAAGTGTATGAATGTTAAATTTTAATATTACAGATGTGAATTTTTTTATAAGGAGAATACTTATAGTACCATGGATGCTTAACTTTTTGACCTTTTGTTTTGAGATTTCGTTACCTTTACCATTTTATCAATGTGGAAAAATGAAGAGAAAATTTAGAGCAATTTGGTTCATGGTTTGGAAGAATGGTTCTTATAAAAGCTTACATGGAAACCTTGAGGCGGAGAAGGACGTAATGACCGTAGGTGAAAAGTCTGAGCCAAATACACTTTAGCTCCGATTCCCTTTCTTCATCTTTTTCTCTGACTAGAATCAATCGTAAACACGTTTTCTCCTCAATTTACTTGCACGCTGGGTGCTCAACAACGTCTTTGTTCGTAACTGTTTGCTTTTAGAGGGCCTTCTCTATACTTTCAACCCCAGGAGAGTTTTGACTGTGGCATTTGTGTAAAAGCTGAGATGGCGAGTCAAGTCGTTCGTCGACAGTTTCTTTCAGTCAGCTCTTTCTTTTCAAATGATGTATATGTGTGTGAATGTGAAGAGAAGAAAAAAGTTTATTTTTTGAATGGTGCAATGCAAATAGCCACGGAAGGATGAGTTTGAGATCTACTCACTCAAGGGTTTCCCATCTCTCTCATTCTTTTCGTTCCCTCATGGGGGCAGTGACGATGAGAGACTTGACTCTCAAAGCCTCCTGTAAATTTACAAATTTTTCTTTCGTGGATCCTGTCCTTGTCGTCACATGCATTCTCCAGACCTGAATCATGTTCGCGTTTTCTCTGTCTGTCTATGTCTAATCTTCCCGAGAGGAAATCCTTTTCAGACGGAAATGAGTTTGTACCTTCAACATCCACTTCATCATTTATTGTGGCTTCTGCAAAATCGTTGCATGTGCATTATCATCATTTCCCTTACAAGAATTTTTGCACATTCATTCTCGGCATAACATTTGGAAATATAATGGCTCAAAAATACAAGACATATAGCAAATTGTTTATTTATTACGTCAATTTCAATACGTTCCCAATACCCCAATACTACTGTAATACTAATAATAGTAATGTAAACATAGAATATATGGTCCATTTCGTTGAGGCAATTTGTGACGAGTGACAAAGTAAAAATCGAAATATACAAGCCGTTTGATACAATAATGTTTTTCACAATACATTAGTCGTCTCATTTATTGCAGATTTCGTGAGCGGCGTTTTGTTGCAATGTCTATGGTTAGCATTTGGATTCTCGCGAGCTTGGTTGCGGTTCCCACTTTCTGGGCCCGACAATGGGACGAAAACCCTCAGTCCTACTGGGCAGAAGCACAAAACAGTGAACCTATTGAACAGGTATTAAAGTACTATAGGTACATTTTAAAATGGTACGTTACAGCTTGTCAAATTGAAAGATGCTGTTTTTCTTGTATAATACAATACGTACATTATGCAAAACTTTTGAGCGTACTGTGTAATGCAAGTGTAATGCAATGTTGAGTCATCCATGTCTTTCAAGAGAAGACTTTTAACGTTACGTCACAACTAGGACAACTACACAGCAGTACAAAAGCGACGAATTTTGAGGGATTTTAGTATTTCTGAAACAAAATCCATATTGAATTCATATTGAATCTGAAACTAGCATGCTGCTCAACGAGGTCACATGATTTACGTAATGAAATTTAGTGAACTGCGTTGCTATTAAACTTCAAAGAGAAAGCTAATAGGACCAGCGAATGCTCTACTAATGTGGTTGTTATTTGTTCTTTGACGCTTATTCATTCTCGAAACTAACAAGACTAACAACTGACCGTGTGCAGATTACACATGCAAATAACACTAGTTTTTTTTACTTTCTTTGATGTTGATCTATGCCGACTTTTTACTCAAATGTTTCGTTGAAAGCCGCAAAGGACAGTGAGGAGGATTGAGTCAAGCTTTGACATTCTAAAAGCCGCAATCCGCAATGAATATCGATTCAATTCACCTTAGAGTGTGTTCTGTTTCCTTCAAACGTGCCACTGTGCTATTTCCTACGTTTGTTTATGAAAATTATGAGCGTCCTTCTCATCCGTATGTTTTCTGAACTTTGAAAGCACAATAAGATAGCATATAAATGATATAAATATTAAATTACCATCTTCTGTGAATTAATAATGAGACTGGCAGATGTAATTAATTAATAATGGAAGGTATCCCACACTTAATGAAAAACTAAAGAATTTCTCTTCGCTCCTGAACACCTGTGAATCTTCACTTTGTAATTTTCTTGTCTAAAAATCAATTGCGACACTTCTCATGCTTCTTCACTGAAAGCGGTACCACCAGATATTATTTTGAGCATAAACATGAATTAAGAAAACGTAAATGCCTCATCATCGTGAAGCATGAACAGTTCAAAAATGTACAAAAATTATGCGCTTATTTGTAAATAAACGTTAGCTGACAGCTATAAGGGGTTTGCTTTAATAAAACATGTATCGTGACATGATTATAAACATGTGTAGTAAGTAGTAATAGACGTATTCATAGCAGGACCAACGCGTTTCAATCAATAGGACTGTCATCATAAATAATGGCGAGATGTACAGGGATTTTCACGAATACGACGACGCTGCAATTAATCGTGAGCTAGTGCAAATTCCAAAAGTGCACACCAAAGAAGGCGACTCGGCAGTCGTTGTGTTATATGACGTATAGGATTTCTTTCAACTTTATTTCTGGTGAAAGTCGAATCTCTCGAATTTGTCTGGATTCCAGTGAAGTCAACTCCAGTCGTGTCGTTGTATGGAAGGCGTTGATTACTCGAACTGGTTGGAAGTTGGGACGATGCATAATAGGCACAAGGATTGAATGTACAAAATTCGACAATAGCACTGCTCGTACTAATATATAGTAAACACTGCGGAGCCGCTTATAAATGATCGAATATATATATTATTATAAGGATGGTTTATCATTTTTCAACTTCTTAATATAGGAAAGTACCGAATTACCAACGACATCAGAGTCAACTACAACAAATTCGTCAAACTGGGAACAGTGGGAGTGGTCGGGTGTTTGCGTGGAACGGTGGACCAACGCTGGAATTCAGTTGGCATATGCGGCCACTTATCTAGGAACTGCTTTCGTGTCACCAGCTTTAATTGTGGCCGCTTGTCATGCTTCGGTGAGCCAGAAGTTGACAGCCCAACTGCAAGGACTGACAGGAACTGGAGGTGACCCTAAGAGACAGCGACCAAAACAAGTGATCATTGTCGCAAGGGACTTGGGTATGAACAACCCAAACGGTGCAGGAGAACGTCTCAACGGCGGGCACGGACCTACTACCGGCACGAGATTCATGGAGAATCCAAGACCATCCCGGAAGCTGGTCCCATGCGACCCCAATTCGGATGAGGACGACGTCTACCTCCGAATGCAAATTCAAGTAAGCTTCGTGTAATCCTATCTGAATCACTCTTCTTGAGAGTCAAACGGACTCAGATGAGATGCAATGTAGAATGTAGGCTTCAGAAGCTCCACACACACTGCCTATTAATCAGTACAAATTATGCCTGGTTTTATTGTAGTCGGGTGGCTACGACCGCTTCCGATGTTACAGCCTACACACTTACCACTTTGCCGATGGCCACATTACTTTTTATGTCCTTTCCTTGACTAGATTTCCTTCGTACTCCCCCTCTACGAACTATCCTCATTCTCAGTTTCATACCATTTAAATATGGAGTCACCTAAAACTCCTTTTTATTGCTCTCCATTCTAAAATATACGCATTTTCTTGTATTATACAATTATACTAACCCAAATGACTAAAAGAAAGCAATTGTGTTTGTGAAGAAAATTCCTTTTTCGTTGTTTTTCTGTTCCTTCAATTCGTTACATACAATGAGATTCGTTGCTAAAAATAGAAATATAGATTTACTTGCGATAAATATCATTTCTCATAATATAATGTCATGAACTATTGTAGTACTAAAAAAATGTGAAAGATTAGTATCGAAAATGACTTTGTCGGATTTAGGCATGGATGAAATGATTCGCAAAGAAAAAGAATACTAGATGAGAGTTACTAAAAAGATTATTAGTTTCACGCGGTATTAAACACAATACCTAATGAAAAACGCGAATGACAGTGACACTGATAGAGGCTACGACCATGGCATTCTTTTAATACGCAGCATTTTTCTTTGTTGCATTGTTCTGTGGTTTCAGAATTGTGGACAACTATATAGAATTGTGTATGATGAATGATCACAATGACCAATGATCACGAAATCACGATCATGAACGTGAGGTTACCTGTCAAAACTAATAGACATTTGTTGGTGTGTGATAATATGAACATGAGAATAGTCGATGAGAAAAAGCATTAAACTTCAACTCTGTAGCATGTCTGCATGTCAAAACGAAGAGAAAGCCGCTTGCATACTTAGGTAGGCGTCAAATTGCAAACCATAATAAATACGGTTTCCAAACAAAAGTGTGACAATGTAATTGTTACATTGTCACACTTTTGTTTGGATGTTTGTCATCTTGACAGTTTCTTTCTTATTCTCTACTATACCAGAGAAAAGTTTTCGTCGACTCCTCGACGTTACTAGATCCACAGAATTCGTTTTCCGTAGTTTGAGATTTGTATTTACTTTTTAGTTCATGGCATAATTCCATAAAAATTGAATCGTTAAAACCGTTCACAGTTTCAGAGTAAATTTTAAAAAAGAGTGTAAAATCCCAAGTTTTCAAGTAACGTGAAGGAGTTCCATTTTTGGTTGAACTGCGAGCCGGTACAATAAGTTGGAATGATTAATAAGCACAGTAGAAGTAGAATCTACAATTGTAACATTTGAAAATGTTTGGAAAGAGGAAGAGGAAATTACCCATGCATTCGAATTAAGTGTCGTAAATGGGCATATCATGAATACAAATGGATTTTGGGACATAGAACGTGTTTTTATTAATTGGAACCTGTCCAACTTTTTTTCGTGTGATCATATAGGCGGACTTGGAATCTTTTCGCCAGTTATCTCAAATGCAGCAAAGCCATGCGAACGTTACGAGAGGAATGAGATCGTACCCTCCACGCGGTGCTCCTCCAGAGTCACCGCCAGGAAGTAACAATTCAATTTCTACACCGAAAAAAACAGCAAATGCACTTCGAGCTGCTCGGCGGGAGACGTCTATCATCCGAGCTCATCGGCGTCTTCGTAAGAAGTTGGCGGGTGCTGCCACTCTCAACCCGCCCCCACTCCTTCCCACATACTCGTCTCAGTCTTTCCGCAGTCGACGACGAGCTGCCAATTTGTTAGCTGCTCTTGCCGGAGTTTTTGTTTTATGCTGGGCTCCCTACGTTGTTTGTGCTCTCTCTGAAATGTTCGTCAAAGAGAAAACGTGAGTCAAATCAAATTACGCTGAGTCGTAGTCGTTGTCTTTGAAATTTCCTTTCGTGAATTATATGTACGCTGTAGAAAGTAAGGATTATATAATAATACAATGCCAACAGGAGTGATCTGACAGGATTCATGGTAATATATAATAATGCTACTACTATTGCAGTGTGGTGAATGCGAGCATTCCAAAATAGTCGTGGTTACAATTTTCTCCTGTCAGTTTTGTGGGATGCACATTCTACTACAAGTGTGTAGGTAATGAGGACACAAGTCAGAATTTCAGGTTTTGAGATGACGAATGACAAAATTCTGTCTTCTGACAGTGATGAGGAGGAAAAGGAAAATTGTGGTGGATGAGGAGAAATCGAACGCCGACACCATTTGGGATTCACAATTCAAATCCACAAAACTTGCACTCGCAGCCGTTCAGTCAACCGTTCTATTTGAACCATGCTTATATAGTTGAGCACCGACAGATCTTTTAGCCATTAGGTCACATCCATCTTCGGAGTGCTAACTAACAATGTATAGTATAGTATATTAATGTTATATTGAGCCGAGCGTCAGTTGCCACACACTCACACCGCACACACTTGTAACTTCTTTGAATGTCTCAATGCCTGACGTGATCCCTTTGCAAATGAACCATAATTGTGAATTCACAGCTCAAGCCTGTCACTAATTTACTGCAGGAAAAGCACGCGCCTTTTAAGGCTCTATTAATAGTTGTCACGTCCAAAGCCGTCCACACTCCATGTGCATTGCATAGACTAGGACTAGAAGTATAGTCGACAGTGGTAGCTAGAATGGCTTCGAAAATCCTATCTCATTTCACAAATAGTTTCTTCAAGGGGCTCAACTGCTTCGTAATGCGATGAGATTCGGATTTCCCATAAGGTTTTAGTATGTATGTCTTAAACATTAAGACGGATTGTGTTGTGTGCACGTCTGTCTGTTCACCATGTTTTTGATCTCGCTTCTCTATGGAAAAGCAGAGCAGGAGAATATAGAACGGGTAGAAAGAAGGAGCTACATGTTAATGCTACGTTAGCAAGTCTAGAGAAAGCATCGAAAAAATAATAGAAGGGAAATCTCTTTTCGACTTTTTATCTGTTTCTTTGTAGAATTCTTTAGCCTTCAGAATAATAACTCACCTTTTTCTCTTGACGCTTTGTTTCCCCTCAGGTGGATCCGACTGTTAATCCCATTCTCCCTATTTTTGGGTCACGCTCACAGTGCGTTGAATCCAATTGTAAGCTGGAGATTGAATCGATCTGCCTTCGTCCGCTTTCAGAGACAACCAACAATTTGGTCTTGTTTGCCTGATTGGTCTTGGATTCGAGGTTGTCGAGTACTTACAACTCCTTGCTGCTATTGCTGTGAATCTGCTTGCTGCCAACAAACATCCCATTTGGCACGCACAAACACAAGACATCCTCATGGAGCGTCTGCCAACGTACACCAGTTGTCCAGTCTCCCTCCGACAAGAAACGGTCACCACAACCAGCCGAAATGTCGTTGTTGCCGATGTGGCTCTGGCTCCTCAGGGCCGTGTTGCTACTGTCCCATGGGGATCTTTATTGGAAGGCGATCTTCCAGTCCGGACATGTGGGCTCGGAACACTTCCACGAACGAAGCGGCTCTTGGAGCCTTTCACCCTAAATACCTCAACAGAATGCCAGCTCCTGACCCTGTGTCCAAGTGCCATACCTCGCACTTTCTCAAATAATCACGTATTCCCATCACGTGATGATCTAGCGGACATGGCCAGTAGTTCTTGTAGAAGTTGACAAAAGTGTAATGCAATTTCCCTTCAAACAATACAAACACCTGGTCATGGACGTGTCGTGTACTGAGCTTCATGAAAATCAAATTCCCGTCAAATTTCTGTAACTTTAGGTTTGTAGATTACATTGGCTTGACTGTAAAACTAAATTTGTGAGTCCCTAGCTTAGTCTAACATTGCAACATTATTAAACTAGGTGCAGAATATAAAATCTTTCTGTGCATATTCAATCTGTATATGCAATTAATAAATGTGTAAACCCTTAATTACAACGCTTTTGATGATATGGACTCATCTTTCTATTTATTCTACCTGAAATACATTATTACAGAAAGCTGTTTACATTAACGTAGCTGAATATAAATCACGTAACATTACCCAAATATTGTAATAATACCTTAAAATATCACAGGTAACGAATATTTGTAAATGCTAAGTAACAATTGATCATACAATTTGTTTCCCACTTAAAGTAAAATTATTCACAGACATCAAAGCACACCTCAAATCAAAATTGTCATATTATATTTACATATATACAAACGAACATTACTGAATCACTAAGAGTATTTCTTACGTAATGTGACCGAATAACGTACCTTTACCATTGCCGCTGCCGCTACCGTAGCATTAATATTCACACTGTGCAAGACCTCTATACAAACTGATATGTCTATTCTCAATTCAATAAACGCATACTGAAGTATAACTTGTAAGTTAATGTTTTTATTCTTATTACTACAATATCACATCAATAGTAGCTGCAAAATTTATTAATCTACCACTGCTGCGTCACTGCACTTTGTGAAAATGTGTTCCGAATTCAAATATCAAGCCCCTGGAATAGTATAGTAGTATATAGTTACTACTCAAAATACAGTCCAAATTCATTGCAAACTGCGAACTACTAACTGGTAATATGATTACATTACACGGTATTGTTAGCTCCTTCGTCGTCCGATGAAAGACCATCCACTTCTGAGTCATTTCCTCCCAAGGTTTTCCAAAATGCAATGGCCATTTTTTCCGCGTACACTTTTCTCTGTCTGGGAGACAGACTTTCTGCTTTAGATTTCATATCCGAGAGATTTTGGAAAAGCGTTTCAAAAGTGTCTTCTGGCATGGATTCCATAGCTTCCAGCATTGTATCTGAAGTACCACATATTTCATTCATAATGATGCCATTGTAATAAAGTTACTAAAAAAATATCGCAGGAAAATACTACCTATGCGTTCATCCCTCGACACTTTTCTGGTCTCATTGGTATTATTTGAATTGTCACCAGATGCTTCGGTACTGGTTCCTGCCGCTTGTGTACTGTTTGTCCCACCGGTGGATACGTTTTCATTTTCTTCCGACGACACGTCAATATTCTTCGGCATTGGTTTAACTTTCGCTACCTTTGCACACTCCACTGTTCCATGAGAGGCCCCATCCGAGAATTCGGCATTGTAAGCATTGAGCTCGGTGACACTTAATGAATTAAGGTTATTCAAGCCTTCTTGAGATATTAGACCTGAGAGCGTTGGCCGACTATTTTGGTCTGCAAATATAATTACATAAAAATTACGCACACGAATACGAATAAATGTTTGATACCATTGAATATAATTTCTTTACCTTTTAATACTAAATTGGGCCAAATATGTGCTCTCAACGCTTGTCCGACTCGTTTAATACCTACTGTTTCTGGAAAATCATCTTCCGTATCCGAATCTTCTGTTTCTTCTGGATTGAGTTCAACAAGTTCAAAACCATGCTGGATACACCATGTTTGGGCTACATATTTAAATAAATAACTTCCGTCTTTATCAAATTCTCCCCATAAAGAAACATCAATCGTATTTTTAAGTTATAAAATTATAGGTATTGCAAGTACCGTCAACTTTCTTAACTTTTGTTGAATCACTGCATCGGACGCAAATCAAAATCTTAATATCAGCTTCAAACTCTTTAACAAATACCAGCCACTGTTCCACAACAGACAGACTGTCAACCTAGAACAAAACAAAAAAAAAATTGCAAAGCCATTGCAATTGTAAACCCTTAATAATGAACCAAATCAATTTCAAACCTTACAGTGTTACTATCAAAACAAATGATTGCAGCATTGACAGCTTCAGCAAATGGTTGTGTTCCAATAGTTTTAGTAAGCATACTACAAACTCGGACATCCGCTTCGTAATATTTGGTGACAATGTGCCATGGGTAACTTTGAATACCATCAACAACTTCCGATGGTTCCGGTAAAGTGTTAGCTTCCAAAATTCCTAGTTGATTAAAGATAAATAAAAGTAAAAGTCAGTTCCAGTAAACACACAATCCCAATCCCAATGCCCTTAAATAATCTGTACACGGCATTACAACCGACTATCAGAATTCATATTATTTATTTAAAAAATGAACTAAAACATCTGATCTGATCGTTTAGTATTTATTTTTACCTTTAATAATATCATTTGGGTGAATAATGGAGTCACAAGAACTGGCTACAACAATGCACGGATCCATTGTGCATCAAGTTGTGATGTTTCGTTCACAAAAATAAGACTATTTTAAAAACAAGGTTTTATTTTAAATTTTGAAATGTATTATTGAACGATAAAGTTGTGTTACTATGCGCTATTGATGTGAATGAGATTGAGATGACAAGGTAAGGCGTAAAAGTAAAAGGCCTCACTTTTCGTGGAGTGTGAAAGATTGCAATGTGAATGTGGGCGCCAAGTCGTCAGGAGAAAAATGCGAATGCAAAGGCAACGAAGAAGAAGGGGAAGAAAAGAGTTGATTTCTCAAATTGTGTTCCCACCCTCAGCTATTTTATTCAAGTCGACGAGTTAATTTTTACATTTTTCTCACTTTGTGACTCAATGGGACAACATAGTTTTTACCGACTACTTTTCGTCCTATCGTCATATTTTGAAACTTTGGGAGTCTTTTTGGGATTCAACAGTGTAAAACCGTTTGATAGTGATTGAGCGATACGTAAAAATAATACTACACTTAAAGGTTTGGCAATTTGTTTTTAGAGTGTGTTTAAATGTTCAAAAAAATAACGTAGAGGTACAATTTAGTTTTTAAAAGTGAAATCCGTATTTCAACGTGCAATTAGAACTAATAAAATGATTGTGGACGTGGGTCCGTAGGTCGTAAAGAGCAGCTGATTCTAATTAAAGAGATAAACAGATGATTAGTATTTAATTTTTCCCTCTAAATAACCCTTGGTTATAGTAATTTAATTAGTTGTTGTACGTTTTTACAGGTATGGCTGCTAGAAGTGGAACAGTTTTGAACAAAACCTTCACATGATGAAGAATTGATGAATACCAGAATACTACTACCTAACACCTCAAAGGAATACGTGATTTGAATGTAAGGTTTGCATTCCATACATTGAGACGAAATGGGTCCGCCGAATCAAACATCGAATGGATCACCGAGTGTCTTGAGTGAAGACACAGAATTAAGGATGAACATGCTTGATGTGGAAGGAGATGTTGACGCAAGCCCTGGGTTGACCACTATAATTCCCGAAACTGGGATCGCGAATGACACTTCAAACGTGGAGACGAGTCAGACCTCAGAAATAGTTCAAGAGTTTGAAGAATCACCCAATGGCATCCCGCTCCCGAAAAGCTTATCATGTCAAACAGGACTACCATCCACTAACTTTTCGTGTGCAAATTGCAATTGCAGTCCAGAGAATTGTAATAGATACAAGAGATTTAGTGAGTTGTTACCAATGCAGTACTTTAGCACGGTTACCGGAGATTACAAAGATGTGGACATAGCAGAAGCGTTGAATGAAGTGTTCAAAATTCGATGGACATGCCCGTCATTTGATGACGTTCTAGAAACTTGTGACTTGGGATTATGTGAAGAGTGTTCCGACATGTTTGTTCAACTATATAGATTCTACAGTGAGTTTTCAGCGAAAACTATTAAATCGAAATCTCTATTGTCCACCGTAATTACATTCAACAAAGATTTGGACCCCATCAATTATTGCCCCAGTACAACCGACGAGGTTCTTACTCAAGGAATTGACGATGTGTTAAACGAATTTACTGGAAATCTTCATCCAGAAGTACTTGACTTGACCGATTCTAATTTTGAAGTTGAAGATTCGAGTTTTCAAGTTGAAGAAGATGACGATGACATTGACTATGCAACAAGAATAAAAACTCGGAAAGTTCGGAAACAACTAGATGAAGCTAAACGCAAGTTTAATAGTTTAACTTCAGTTCGTTGTGCACGGAAAACTATTGATACAACTACCCTTCCCCAGAAGTTTCATTGTGATGACTGTAACAGAGATTTTCAGCATTCGATTCACCTTCGGATGCATATACTAAACTCACCTGTACATAAAGCCAAAAAATCTTCTGGTGAGTTGTCTTTCTGATTCATAAAATGTTTGTACTTGAATTTATAAGAATAATATGGATCTAACCTTTAATTTTAATTTTTTTCTAGATTCAGAATCTAAGAAAGGTCCACGACCCAACAAACAATTGACAGTAATTTCTGGTGCGATGAAAGTTCTTTATAATTTAGTATTTCATTAATATAATTGGAAAAATGCAAGCCGATGAGGGTCTCAGGCCATATATCGGCAATAAAGATGTATCTATCTTTCTAGGATTTCATTATGAATTGTAATTTGGTTTCATTTTTCTTGCTCAGATTCTGATCCGAAGGAAACGAGATCTTCACCAAGGAAGACAACTAAACCAAAAAAGCATCAATGCCCCTTATGTCCGAAACAGTTCACTAAAGTGAAGGAGATGAAACGCCACGTGAAAACGCACGAAAGTGGCCGAAAATGGGAAAAACTTGAAAAAAAAATTACTTGTACACGCTGTGATAAAAGTTTTGATACACAAGGCGGTTATAAGGTTCATTTTGCTGCTCATGTTAGGGATGATAACAAACACGCTTGTTCACAGTGTGGTAAGAAATTTCGAAAAATTGAGAAGTTGCAGTTACATGAACGTACAGATCATGGTGGTTTCAAGCCATACGAGTGTACTAAATGCAGCAAACGTTTCCGGCTAAGGGAGAAACTAAAACTACATGTGCTGTCAGTGCATGAAAATAAGAAACCCTTTAAATGTGAAAAATGCGAAAAAGCTTTCCGCACAAAGTATCATTTGAAAATTCACGACGTTGCAGCCCATGTCCAAGGAGGAGATAACACTTTGGGATGCAGTCAATGCAAAAGAAAATTTGCTGACCGGGAGTCGTTGGATAAACATGTTCAAATACATCAAGAAGAGAAACCATATATTTGTAGCACTTGCAGCAAAGGATTTCAAACATCCGCTAGACTGAAATTGCATGAAAAGAGCCACCAGCAAGTTCCGTCATGTCTTTGTCCAATATGTGGAAAAGCATACAAGCATATCCGAGATCTCAAGTTACATGAAGTAATTCATCAAGATGAGAGTACATATAGATTCGGATGTGGGGACTGTACTAAAAAGTTCTACAGGATTGATCTGTTGAGAGTACATCAGTCCAATGAAAAGCACTTTTCTGCAGATGTTATTGGACCTAGCCCAGCTGTGCGTGACAAGGCTCTTGGAGGAAAAGATCCAAGCTTCACCTTTGAGGCATCGTACAATTACCTACCAAGAGAACACCCGGATTCGGATTATGAATCAGAAAGCAAACCGTCCAAAGCAAAGAAAAGAAAAACGCCGATAAAGAAAGTCAAGGAGCCTACAAATGTGCTGACACAATCGATAATTCCTATCGAAGGGACGGGAAATCTTCAACCGCAAAATTATGTTTCGGTAATATACCATCCTGTTCAAATAGAGGAACTGGCAGCGTCGGGTCGCGTAGCAGCCTTAGCATCCGGGAGAGAACCATCTGCCACTTTTACATTTGATACAAGGTCATTAGAAAGGACACAAAATAGTATTCAGTCTCATGCCACCACATCCTTAAATTCTGATTCTCTTTCCAGTCATCAAAATCAGTTTTCGGCTTCAGCTTATAATTTGCGTGAATTAAGCACTGATGGTAGAGCTGGTTCAATAAGCGGATCTGATGCCCCAGTATTCGATATTAATACTTTCATGCAAACTCTAAATTAAGCTTATAGACGATTAATAGTAGTTTAGCCAATACTTACCGTAAAACGTAAAAGCTCTATTGTAAACACAGCCTTTAATTTAATGTTCGGTTTGTAACCCACTTTTCAAAATGGTTTGTGACTTGTGGCCCATCCTCTAGTTGTAGCCCAGGATGACAAAACTTTCTCGAGAAAGCTTTTGACCTTTAACGTTCGTGATTTCTTGTTACGCATTTCCTTATGTGTAATTAGGTCCTGCGTTAGGTCAAATAGTAATGCGATTTTCGACTCTCCACCTGACCTTTGTCGCTTGCTTGGCTCGCTGGGCCTAGTGTTCCGTTGGATCAGTCCGGTAATGAATGTGGAAACTATGGCTCTTCTTCAAAATAACAACCTTTAAACGTGCATGCGTTCGTTTTTAATGTTAACTCCGTAGTCAAAGCAAAGACGCCCTGGATCAGTACTCAGTAGCATGAAATCAAAGAAACTGTAGCTGAAAGTTTTTTGCCTCATATTTAAGTATAGAATAATATTGTTTGTAATTTGTAATACTTATGTAATCTTTGTAAATGGATTCATTTTGTACGTTTCGTGTGCTACAAAGTAAGTGTAATAAAAAATAATAATATACAAATGGCAATAAAAGGGGAGAATGATCAAGAACTGCAGTCCACGTACGATCGTGCCACTAACAGAACGTTTGATTGCAAATTGCTGATGGAGTCGTTCACAATTGAATTGCAATTCTAAAATGTAAAGCATAAAAGTCAGGTTATAGTTACTATTATTTGTTCTTGTTAATGTCGATAGAAAGACTTCTCTCATTCTTTATTCAGTAATATCACAGTTTCGAACGCTTTGTGACATAACTAACATTTATTTCCTTCACATTTCTGACTCCTGCAAGCAAACACAAAACACTCTTAAACATGCAATGTGATGGCATAATATACAATTACATTCAATTATATAGTAGTTATGATTTCTGCTAGTGAGCCGTACCAGAAAGTGCCATAGTCAAGTCGAATTCATCCCTTAATATTTCCAGCGTCTTCCTCACTCCCATTTCCCCGTTTACTGCAAGGCCCCAAATTGCAGGTCGGCCAACAAACACCTGGCAAAACCGTGTCATGAAACAGTATACATTATATAAAATCGTTAGGAACAAATTAAATATTATATGCATGATTTATATTTAATATTATTATCGGGAATTATAATAAATAAACAAAGTTATTCAGGTGTACCATTTTTGCTCCTAATGCTATTGCTTTAAATACATCGGATCCTCGTCTAACACCACTGTCCAAATACACTTCACAGCGCCCGTCAACTGCGGACACGATGTTCGGAAGAACATCAATCTTTAAATAAAGATTATATTCATGAAGTAATCTCTATAGACTACTGAATAACGATGCTCCTTTGAATGTGCATTATATTGTACGTAATTAGTAATTACAGATGAAAAAACGGTGTCGACTTGTCTCCCACCATGATTTGAGACAATAATTCCGTTTACATTACTTTCTGCAGCCAGATAAGCATCTTCCATTGTCAGAATCCCTTTAACAACCAGCGGTAGTTTGGTGATTCTAAACAAATATGTAAAGGCTCAATGAGAAAAATGTGCGTGCTACAGATAATGAGATAATAGTACATATAATAGGTATATGAAAATGAATAATGAAACCAAAATTACGTTCGTATCCATGGGATGATTTCCCAAGTCAATGCCTGCTCCAAACTGTTATGAACATAGCTCGAAATGCTTGTATTAAGTTTTGACTGATCTCCAAGCTTAGTTTCTAAGTTGGCAAAATTTCCAAATCTACATCAAACATAAGTAACTTTTTCATTTCCTGTACAATCGGTTTGAGATTCCGATATTATCCAATTTCACAAACACGGAAGGAAATAAACTGTTAATATAATTTATTTTTATGTACTTTAAATTAGGCGGAAACTTAAACGGATTTCTTATAATAGCCCACTTTTTCCCCACATTTTGGGCATCTAGTGTAAGGACTATTGCTTCGAAACCGGCTTTCTCTGCTCGTCTGATTAGACTTTCTGTTACTTTCCTGCGTAGTTTAGATAAGTGTTGAAATGAACCAACTTGTCATTAATCAATAATTCGCGTATTCTATGTGAAAATCTATATGAAAGGTCAAAGTATAAATAATACATATAAATACTTGTCAGTATTTGGAAACAATTGAAACCATTTTCGTCCATTCGGTGCAGCCGCCGCAACATCCTCGATACTATAATTAGAAAATGTGCTCAAAATAAAAATGGATCCCATTCCGGTCGTGGCTACAACATTTGTTTATAAAAATATTCGTCATTAAAAACAAGGGTACCATAGTCAAATTTTAGTTTTTTGGTTCGTTATGTTATCAAACCTTTTACATTTGCACACTCTCCTTCAGAATGAGCTAATGCTTGAAAAGCAGAAGGTGAAACTCCAACAGGAAACGCAATAGGTTTCCCCAAAATATTTGTTTCTGTATTTCGAACAGAAATATCTCTCAGAACTCTTGGTCGGATCAGCCAGCTGATATAATAGACATTCGATTAGAAGATACATTTTCTTAATGCAATGCATTATTATCATTAATTACTGCAACTTACTTAGAAAAAGATTCATTATTATTTCTCAAAGACCATTCTCCTTCGGCTCCACTTTTATAATACTCCCTTGCATTTCTGTCCAGAGCTACGAAGGCCGCATCTTCAAAATCTTGGATGCAAATAAGCTTTTCCATTTTATGAAACTCGGTGGACGAACGTTTATGGGAAGACTGAAATTAATTGAACACCAAAGAATTTTTTATTAAACGTGAATTGGTCTATTACGAGCGTTAGTTTATTACTAATCTTCTTTCCTTTAAATGTCCGCCTGCCTTAATACCACATACCAGACAGACAAGTTTAGCAGGTCATAGGTTACAAGTGATACCATGTTTCGTTATCGATATACTGACAGTAGAGAAACAGAGCAAAAGGCAAAGAATATAAACCCAAACGTAACGAAATGAGTAATTTTTTATTGATACTGATTTCATTTTTATTTAAAGAATTACATAACATGCCAACTTGAAAGCGCACTACACGACAGACAAAATGAATCCATTCATTACAGTTTGGATCTAAATGTTCCTACATTTATGATGCAATCTGATGAAATATCTTTAATATTTGCAGTGCCTGTGAAGGTACAAAAGTGGATTTTAGAATATTCTGAGATAGTTATTTCTATTTTCTGAGCCATGCATGTGAAATTAAATTGAAACCTGAAAGTGCCATTGTCAAATCAAGCTCATCTCGTACGATTTCCATGACTCGGCGTGCCCCGTGTTCACCGCCAACTGCCAAACCCCAAATATGCGGTCGACCCATGAAAGCCTTCAAGAATAAAAAAAAAGTCAAGTAATAAAATGTTCAGTGAAAATGTCTACTACATGGTAACTAAGTGTAAAAGTTCGTAATTGTGATAACATTACCACTTTTGCTCCTAGAGCTAACGCTTTAAAAACATCCGAGCCTTTGCGAACTCCACTATCAATGTACACTTCAGCTTTGCCGTTGACTGCTTTGACTACAGAAGGCAAAGCATCTATCTGTAAAAATGTTTATTTATATCAATTGTTTAGTCTGAACATGTTTTATGCACCAGCGGTACAAGAATAATTAACTATAATTGATAGAAATTAACCGTTGCCGGTGCTGTGTCAATTTGTCGACCTCCGTGATTCGACACTATAATTGCATCGGCTCCGTTCTGCACTGCGAGCAAAGCATCTTCAGGGCAATACACACCCTTTAAAACAATGGGAAGATGGGTAATCCTTTTCAAAATACAAGCGTCTTTGGTTAGCATTATTATATCGTTATAATAATCTTTTAATACTGCTTGTAGTTTCTTTTACCTACTTTTTCAAAAATCCGACGATTTCCCATGTAAGCCCAAAATCTAAAACAGAATGTAGTTGAGACATATCTAATGATTTGGCAGAAGTATTCGGGGCAACGTTTGCCAATCTAATGAATATTCCAACACTTGCAAATTTTTGATTTTGTCATTTTTTAGGATTTAATTACTGCAAAATGTATGATACCTCAAATGCTCTGGGAAGGTGAATGACGTTCGTTTGCTCACACGACGCTTTCCCACGTACTGGGCGTCAATCGTCACAACAATGGCCTCAAAACCTGCCTTTTCAGCACGTCGAATTAAGCCTTTTGTTATTTCCCTAAACAATGGATAATTTAATCTTATGCAGTGTAATGTCATATATTCTCAATTTGTTCCATACGAAATAATAGTATTTTGTGATAAAATCGTACCGATCCTTATGGATGAACAATTGAAGCCAATTTCTACCATTCGGAGCTGCGGCTGCGATTTCTTCAATGCTGCTTGTAGCAAACATGCTAAGTGTAAAAATCGAACCAACGGAGGCTGCGGCTATGAACATGAATTTAGAAGAAACTTTGCATGAACTGATAAACTCTTTGGCAAAAGAACGACCAATCAGAAAGTTTTTAAGACCTATGAAATTATACCTTTAGCAACGGCTACTTCACCGTCAGGATGCATCGTCCTTTGAAATCCCATTGGGCAAACTCCAATAGGCACCTTCAAAGTCCTCCCGAGAACTATAGACTCAATTGACCTTTGTGACACGTCACGAAGGACTCGCGGACGAATTAGCCATCTAAATCCATAAAACTCTGCTTTCATTACATAAACTTGTAAGTAATAATTCTAGTTTGGAGCAATCGTGGTATTGGTATTACCATAGAGTGGTAAACTCTTCTGAATGTTGTGTTTTTGAATCAAGGATAAAAATAAAAACCCAATCATAAAATGTTACCTATTAAATGCCTCACAATTGTCCTTGAGGGTAATTTCATCGTCAGCTCCAGTTTTTACATAATCACTTTTATTTTTTTCTAATGTTTCTGAAGCTGCTTCGGCAAAATCTTGCACGCACACTAATTTCTCCATTTTGCAGCATGTATTCCCAGTTCCAAGACTTGCAGATGAATGAAGAACGAAAATCTGAATCTATAATAAGGATTAAAGGAAATATTATGCAAATGCTGATAAGTGGAACTGAAAGGTGAAGGTCATGACCGTCTTCAAATTCAGTTTTCGTTCTCTTCGTATATTAATATGGTATACAACTTACTAAATGACCGTGCAATGATATAATAATTTCCAATCTTATGAAAACGACGTACTATACTATATACGAAGCATACAGGATGAGAGCGAGAATGAAGAAGAATGACACTTCCATATATATCTTTTTCGTTACTGACAATATTAACATTTTATTCTATTACCAATATTAAGATTTCATTATAAAGCTGTGTTATTTATGTTACACTATCATAAATAATTATCGTGGTATGGTTATTGTGCCACTGGGGTTTTCGAAACAATAATAATTATTGAATTTTTAATAAGAACCGAGAGAAGAGAAAACTAGGAATCTATGAAAAATTGGGTTCAAACATCGTCAAATATTTCGTTATCCCACAAAACCCGATGCAATCGGAATTGGACGAGGACGTGCGAGGCCGGGTTGTATCACTGGAAATCCAGGAAATACGTTCAATCCTGGATTCGCTAATGGACGAAATCCAGGGCGCACAAAAGCTTGAAATGAACCTGGAGGTTGGGTGGAACGTGTTGCAGCAGTCGTAGTCGCAGCAGTCGTAGTTGTCGTTGTCGACGTTGTCGTAGTCGTTGGAACTGCCACACCAGGTGGGCGCTTGTTGGGCCACACTGAACAATTAAATATTGCTACTGTACAAAAATGAATGAAATAAAATAAAAATGATTGAATAATGATTGTGAAAAATGTATTTATAAAGTTTGGATACGGAAAAATGACGCATATGACGGGGGCACAATGAGCAACTGCATCAATACCAAAAGAACAATGAGGAAACACGTTATTTTCATTTTGATCGTTCGACGGGATTTTTCAAAACTTACTCCGATACAAATCTAAATAATGTTTGCTCAATTTCAAAATCTGCGTTCAATTTATATGAGAATCTCATTAGCATTGACATTATGCAACCTTATAATTATAGTCGGTTTCATCGAAAAGGACATTCAGTACACTTGAAGTGTCAAATCTTTGACTTCATCTAGTAAGCATTGTCCTGTATAATAATAACCTCGAACTGTATATCAAAAGACCATCGCATTGGTCTTGTACTTGGTTTTCTGTACTGATTCCACTATTCTGTTTTTGGTAAACTACGCTATTGTGTTCGTATTACCCCGAATTTCCGCAATTTTCACTGCATTACAAATCACGAGCCCGTTCCGCAACAATAATTCGTTTGTGGTTACATGAAACACTACAGGTTTTCACATTATTTCCAACCATTATTGCACGAGAACATGTCCATGACTGGTGGTGTCGGTGACACGGCTTTTTTGATTGACATAACCTTTCACAATGAAAAAACTGTAACTCATGATGTGTAAACAAACAATGTAATACGGTAATGCTGATTGGATTCAGTTCGAGTCCATAGAAGTTTCGAAAGATGTTAAATGGATCCAGTAGTGTTTACGATAGTAAAGGTTCACATGATTGAGAATGCTTTGCTTAGTGTACACTATGTTATGCATCCGTTCCCTTGCATGCAACAGATTTCTCTAATCATGATATTTAATTTTAAGTCCGTGAAAGACTTTCTCTTTTATATTATAAAGGTAAGCAAACTCATAAAGTTTACATTATTGCAGTCAGCTTTTTAAGTGACGGTAGACCAAAGTTTAAATGTTAGAATGTGCGTTTGTTATCAGTTGTTGTTTCTTCTGTACATTCTAAATGTACGTCAAAGTCAAAGTTTATACCGTAAGAACGATAATTAATAATTACTATTATTAGCGTAAAGCATGCTAATACTTTTCGAGATCAAGATTCATAATTTACTAAATTAGCACCGCATAATCTTAAATACCATCAATATACGATTGAAAGTAAGGGAGCATTCTTATATTAATTTCAGTGTCATTCAAGAAGCCACTCATATTCCATTTATTCAAACCGGATCATCTATTTAAACTGGCAGTAGTTCCTGTAAATCAACAGGGTCAGTACCAGCCTCCACCTCCTCCGGCCGGAGCACCCGGATTGCCCGGACCACCTGGACAGCCTGGCGGTCCATATCCTCCGCCTCCACCGCCTCCGCAACCACCATTTTCTTTTTTTCCAAGCTTTTTGTCTGGAATCGGTGGTCCAGCCCCAGCACCATTTCCTCCACAATTTCCAGCTCCCGCACCAGTTCCGGTACCAGCACCTGTTCCGGCTCCGGCTCCTGCACCCGCTCCAGTCCCAGCACCAGCCCCTGTGCCCGCTCCGGCCCCAGCTCCAGCACCCGTACCTGGTGCTCCTGCTCCAGTTCCAGTTCCAGCACCCGTACCTGGGGCTCCTGCTCCAGTTCCAGCACCCGTGCCTGGTGCTCCCGCCCCAGTTCCAGGAGTGGTTGCTCCAGCCGCTGCGATAACGACGACGACAGCTCGTCCAATATTTCCACTAGTACCTGTCAATCTCCCGGGAATTCCAGGAACTGTGTTACTTCCACAGGGTGTTCAACCTGTAATCCTGCCAGGAGGAGTAGCTGGAACAGTTGGCGTACCGGGAGCATTGCCGGCCGGTGTACCTGCAGCCTTACCTGCGGGAGTACCTGGAGCCTTACCCGCAGGAGTACCTGGAACCTTACCCGCAGGAGTACCTGGGCCGCTTCCTGGGGGAATACCTGGAACGTTTCCTGGAGGAATAACTGGAATGTTTCCTGGAGGTGTACCTGGAATGTTTCCAGGACCAGGAGGAATAGCAAATAATCCATTTGTACTTCCTCCCCCAGCTCCTACGAAACCACAAGGTTCAGTGGTTCAAATTGTTCAAGTGTATCCTCATCAAGCACCTCTTAGTCCACTTGTGAACCCACTTCCTCCACCAGCACCAGCCGCGATTCCTGGGGATCCGGCGTTACCTGTTCCAGTTGCAGCAGTCAGAAGCGAAAATATTATATCAAAACTTGGAAGTGTAAGTGCTCGTAAAGCAGAAACTTCAATTACAACACCACGGAATCTTAGAATAATTTTTGAAGGATAACGATATTTCATGGCTATAATTAATCACTAATAAAATAACTCATTACTGCAAATGTATTACTACAGCATAACTTCGTAGTATAGTTTGTATAAAGTTCATTTACTTAATGAAACATGTTTTAGTAGTATGAATGAAGCTGTTTCACTAATACATGTTTTTCTAATGTTATGGATTCCATAATACGCTAACCATTTTGCTTACTATACTAAATTATTGTGTTCATCCACTTCCAATATAACTTCATATGAAATGTCTCGCTACTAAATTAATTGGAATAAAAATCAGTTTGTAAGTGTACTTCATTGAACATTTCATGCAATAATATATAATTTGTGTTTGAATGGCATTCAAGAGCTAATTAAAAATGCATCGAAATAACATATAAAACATTGGATTCGCAAATTAATGCTAAAAATATTTGACGGACACAAAATGTTTAGAGATTACGACTTACTGCTGTAATTGTGATTGCGCCTTAAGACCGAACCGCATTTTTTCACAGTTGGGAAGCTCATTAACATGTAGAACAAACACCGGAAATGGAGAAAAACGAGTGATATGGAATGCAAGCGTTCGCTCCAGTATTATACATTTTGCTTCAGAAATGAAATTATAGCGTCGGTTTCATGGTTTGCTGAAAATGACCACACGTGGTTCCGAACTTATCACAACTATTGTATTAATATTAATACAGCCAGTTTGCTCCCAATTTTCGTGGTCATTACTAATCTTTTATACTTTATCATTCTTTATTATTATGTCTTAATCTACTACTTTTCATTTCCAACAGCGGGTGTCTGTCAATCTCTCTCCAGTCCTTTCTTGTGTCCACGGGAAGTACCATCTAATCTACATTCAATTTAAAAATGTATTTTACTGGTTTGGCTATTTCAATCCTACTTGCATTCACAGTATGTGTGACTACGACGAATTTGGAATATGATGTTTCAAGTGCAATAATAATTAGCAGTGACCGACATGAAAGTTTCTTTGGGGCCACTGTGGCACTTGCAGAAGGTAATTACCAAAAAACAAAAACGACGGAATACCAAAAATTTTGATATTTTGCCATTGACAACTCTATTGACTCTTGTTAGAAACCATATCAAATCATTCGTTTTGTATATTAATTTCTCAATTTTAAAGGTATCTCCGTCTCCACTGCAGTTAATGACTCGACAGGATGGTAAATCTTTATGTACTAATATATTTCCAGTAATTTGCCTGGTTGACAATTAATTTTCTTTGCAATGATTTTGTCAATTATACAGGGTGTTTGTTGGGGCTCCGAATGCAAGTCCAACAGGATCTCTTTGGAGGTGCAGTGTGGGCT
>JABASF010000079.1:0-75063 GCA_019776145.1 Harlomillsia oculata | reverse complement strand
GGGAGCACCTCAAGGTTTGTGACACGGACAGCGGTAAGCTGAACAGGTAGCGAACAGGGCGGCTCAGGCCACCTTGGCTCCGGGTCCGCCGGCGATGTTGAGTGCGCGGTAGCCGTCTTGATCGAGCTCGGCAGCGGCGTTTTGCCAGAGGTAATCGCCGGTCAGGCTGATGTGTCGCCAGCCTAGCGGGGCTACATGGGCGAGCAGCTCGTCGGGCGCGGGCTCGCCGCTGGCGCGCAGATGCTCGACGGCGCGGCCCATGTAAAGCGTGTTCCAGTACACGATCGCGGCGGTGACCAGCGTCAGCCCGGACGCTTTCAGCGCCTGGTTCTCGAACTGCGGATCGCGCAGGCGGCCCTGTTTGTGGACGAACACGGCTTGGGCGAGCGTGTGACGCGCCTCGCCCTTGTTGAGCCCAGCCTGACACTGCTGGCGGAGCGCCCTGGATTCTAGCCAGTCGAGCGTGAACAGGGTGCGCTCGATCCGGCCCAGCTCCTGGAGCGCGAAGTCGAGCCGGTTCTGGCGACGGTACGCGGCCAGCTTCTTCAGCATGACCGACGGTAGCACCACGCCGGCCTTCACGGACGCGGCGAGCCGGACGATCTCGTCCCAGCTTTCGCGGATGGCAGCGATGTTGAACGGGCGCCCGATCAGCTTCGCGAGCGCCTCGGGGCGGGCCGTGCCCGGGAACAGGCCGAGCCGGCGATCGGCTAGATCGCGCAGGCGGGGCACGAACCGGAAGCCGAGTAGGTGCGCGAGCGCGAACACGTGGTCGGACGCGCCGCCCGTATCGGCATAGTGGGTCGCGGGTTCGATGCCGCAGCCGTGCGCGACCAGCCCGTCCAGCACATAGGGCGCCTCCGCCGCGGTCGCCGAGATCAGCCGGACATGGTAGGGCGCGTAGGTATCGGCGACATGGGCGTAGATCTTCTGCCCCGGCTCCCGGTCGTAGCGCGCGTTGGTGCTGCCGGCCGCGCCCCGCCTGCCCGAGCGGAAGAACTGCCCGTCCGAGCTCGACGCGGTGCCGTCGCCCCACACGCGCGTGAGCGGCAGCGCGGCTTGCGCGTCCACCAGATGGCGCAGCCCTGCCGCGTAATTCTCTTCCGATACGTACCAGCCATGCGTCCAGGCGAGCTGGGCGTAGGTGACGCCCTGGCTGGCGTTGGCCATGCGCTCGATGCCGAGGTTCGTCGCGTCTGCCAGGATCGCGGCGAGCACGGCCTGCGGGTTGGAGTGGGCGCGGCCCGAGCGCAGTTCCGGAAATGCGCACAGGAACCCGGTGCGGGCTTCCACCTCGGCGAGCAGCTCGGTGATGCGCACGCGGGGCATGAGCCGGTCGACGGCCGCGTCCAGCCTGTCGGCCGCAGCGGGCGTTACGGCCGCGAGCGGGCTGACCCTGAGGTTACCGCCCCGCAGCTCCACGCCGTCGAGCGTGCCGCGCTTCAGCGAGCCTGCGAACCGGCGCAACCGCCAGTCGAGCAGCCTGGCGCGCCCCTCCAAGTAGCGGCCGACGTCGGTGTCGAACGGCAGCGTGAGCGCGATCTCGGCCGCTTTGCCGGGCGGGAGCATATAGCTGTCGAAGCGCAGGTGTTCGCGCGTACCCTCCACCCACAGGTCGCCCGATTGGAGCCGCTCGCGCACGGTCGCGACCGTGGCGGTTTCGTAGCGACGGCGGTCGATGACGCCGCCCTCGGTGATCGCCGCCTTCCATTTTCTGGAAAACGGCATGGGCGCATCGGCCGGTACGTCTCGCCGCCCGGTCGCGTTCAGCGCGCGCACGACCTTGATCGCGCCGAGCACGCCGTCGCGCGAGCCTGCCGCCTTGAACCGGAACGCGTCAAAAAACGCGGGCGCGTAGCGCCGCATCGTCATGTAGCGCCCCGCCGCGCGGATCAGCGGCTCGTCGCGAGTCAGGTCGGCGATCGCGGTCGCCTCGCTCTCGGCGTCCAGAAGCCTCGTCCAGCCCACCCCGTCGTCGAGCGCCGCCCAGACGTCCAACCCGTCCTCGCGCGCGACCCGGAGTGCGCCGACCGTGGCGCCCAGCAGCCGCATGAGCCGGTTCACGTCGCGTGTGGTCGCCTCGATGCCGCGCTTCTGCGCGGCCCTGGCCCTGGCGAACAGGAGGCCGGTCTGCTTGCCGAACATCTCGATCGCGGCGTCCGCGAGCCGCGCTTCCAGGTCGATGACGGCTGCGGCGAGTGTCGCGCGCCTTCTGCGGAGCGAGTAGTCGGACAGGAGGAACGCGGGCGCGACGTGGCCTTCGCGCACGAGCTGCTCGAAGCGGTGCTCGTGGATGCGGCCGGCCATGCCCGGGTCGAGCCCGAGCCGGCGCACGTGCGCGAGCCGGGCGAGAATGCCGGCGAGATTGCGCGCGGTCGGGCTGTCCGACGTGTCGCGCAGCCACGCGAGCGGCGTCGTGCTGCGATCCTGGTCCACGATCAGCAACGCATCCAGCCCCGTCACCTGCTCCGGAGCAAGCGCATCGACCAGCGTGTCGGCCGCGAGGCGGCGCGCCATGGCGCGCCCCGCCACCCCGATCCGCTCGATACGGGCGGGCGCGGGCAGAACGATCCGGGCAGCACGCAAATGGCCCAGCACTGCCGCGGCGATCGGCTTGCCCCGTTCGGTCGCTTCCGCCGCGCGGGTGGCTGCGCCGAGCGCGCCGGGGACGTCGGCCGCCTCGAACGCGCGCAGGCGCAAACGCTCCATCGCCTCCCAGGCGTGTTCGAGCCGGGTCTGGGCGCGATGCGCGTAGCCCTCGAACGCTGTGGGCGCGATGTCGAGTTGCGCGGCCAGGTGCCGGATCAGAAAATCGGGGACGACATCGTCGTGGCGTATGCCGAAGCCGGGATGACGCAGCAGGGCGAGGTGCAGCGCGAAGCCGAGCCGGTTGGCGTCGCCGCGCTTCGCTTCGATCAGTGGCCGGTCCTCATCGGCAACCGTGTAATGCTTGGCGAGCGAGGCATGGTCGAGGGGCACGCCGAACAACGCGCGGCGTTCGTCGCCCGTTAACAGATCGCGTCTGGCCATCGATCACCCCCTGTCCGGGAGCGTATAGTTTATGGCCGACACGTGCGAGGTGTCGCGTAACTCTCAAGTTTCGCGACAGCGGCCCTGACCGGTCACGCCACGAGGGCGGACGCTGTCGCAAATGTCTGTTGCTAATCAGCCGTGTTCCAATGCACATCTGCGACATGCTCCTCGGCTATGCGCGCGTATCTACCGACGATCAGGATCTCACGCTTCAAAAGACGGCACTGAAGGCGGCCGGATGCCGGCGGACATTCGAGGAGAAGGTGTCCGGCGCCAAGCGCGCCCGACCGGAACTCGACCGGATGCTGGAGCAGCTGCGCGACGACGACGTGGTTGTGGTCACCCGGCTCGATCGCCTAGCGCGTTCGACGCGCGACCTGCTCGACATCGCCGAGAAGCTGAACGAGGCGGGAGCGGGGCTGCGCTCGCTCGCCGAGCCCTGGGCCGACACGACCACGCCTGCGGGACGCATGGTGCTCACCGTGTTCGCCGGCATCGCGGAGTTCGAGCGCGAGCTGATCCACCAGCGTACCAGTTCCGGCCGCGCGGCAGCCATGGCGCGCGGCGTGAAGTTCGGGCGTAAGCCCAAGCTCACTCCGGACCAGATCGCGCTCGGACAGCGTCTCGTCGGCGAAGGCACATCGGTGCGCGAAGCGGCGAAGCTGCTGAAGTGTCATCATGCCACGCTCTATCGGGCGCTCAACCATCCGGCGCAGATGCCCGTACATCGCTCGACACGTTGATTGAGGAGTAGGATTTCGCCATGATCTTCGCGCTTCTACTAGCGGCAAGTTCGCCGAATTCCGCGCTGGAGGCGGAGCGGGCCTACTCGGAAGCTGTACTTGCCAGTGGCCGTCAGGCAGCGGCACGCAGTTTCGGTCCACAAAGCGACCCCTGGCCAATACAACATGCGCCCGAAACCGCGCGCTCTCCATCTGTGGCCAGCATGTTGCAAGCAGCCGAGAGTAGCCGAAGGTGGTGGCTCACAATGATGAGTGTCGAGAGCCATGCCGAGCGCAGACCCGAACTTGTCTTTCCGTCCTGTGATCCGAGCGGGTCGGCAGTTGTTATCGGCGGGCTGTACGATGGCGGAAATCGAGTTGGATCATATAAGACGCTTTGGCGGAACAGTGCTGAGGGGTGGCGCTGGGAAATCGACGACTATCGTCGGGATGGATCGAAGGCATTAGCGGCAGAAAGTTTACAAGCGATCGAACCTGAGTGCTCGGCAAAACTCACCAATGAACAGCTCCAAATCCAAGCCGTTAGCGATGCGAAAGAGATCGCGTCTGTTTTGCGACAGGAGCAGGCCGGCAAACAGGTCGACTGGTTGGCTGTTCCAAGACGAAGCGTGGCCGAAGACGTTATCTTTGTCGGCAACGATGGCCGACGCATCCGCAGGCTCCCCGCCAAGCTGCCCATTCGGCGCATAGCGGGTGCGTTATCGTCCGGAAGCAGTTACGATGAAACGCTACGGTGGAGTAGCCGCGTCCTGGACGGGTCTGCACAAGCCCATAGCTTTCAGATCACCCAGTGGCGCGGTCCCAAGAATGGATGGCAGATCGTCTACTACGAGCTCCGCGGGTGAAACATCACGAGAGGTGATCCGGTAACTTCCAACTCGTCCAACCTCACAAACCCACGAAACTTAATATACTTTGCGGCAACGCTCAGGCTTTTGTTGACCATTTGTTCCGACTGCCGCTGTCCATATGACAAACCTTGAGGTGCCCCCTCTTTGTGCGAATCACCGGTCGAATCACGCGCGCTGGATTTGGGTATGACAGCGCACCGATCCACGCGATCAGCACTAATTGTTACTCGATAGCACGAAGTCGAGCCGTACTTATTCTACTCGAAAGCACGAATGGAGCGGCAATTCCTATCCGAAAGCACGAACTTTTTCTGGTTTAAATACTCGAAAGCACGAATCTTGGTCGCTTCCGTTGTTGGATCATTGCTGCAACAAGATCGGCGATGCGCGTCATGTCGACGCAGCGGAAAGCAGGAAGCGGCCGTGACCACATAAAGGAAAGCCCGGCACGAAGGCCGGGCATCCCAGAGGGGGTATTGAAGAGCGGCGTCGCCAAACGTCACTCCACGTGAAAGCATCACCACTTCACGGGCTCTTCCTACCGTCCCGCCCCATCGGGTGCAAGGATGCGCGTTTCGCGCCACGGTCTTTTTCGTCCCCGGTCCCGGCCCTCAAGGGGGAAGGAAGATGACGGCATTTGCCCTCAGCGCGGCGAGTGCGCGCGTGCTCGCGCGCGCAGCCGGCGCGCGGCCGACGCGATCGGGCGGGCTGCACCGCACCGGCGCGCCCGTGCGCCGCGGCAGTATCGAGGCGGGAACGTTCGAGGAGGCATTCTTCGCCGTTCCCGCACCCGGCGAGACCGACCGGCTGCTCACCGCCTGCCGCCGCGCGCGCGACGCCGGCCGCCGCTTGGCGCGCGAGGCCCGAGCCGGCACCCGTACGCTCTCGGCGACCGAACGCCGCCTCGCCGCGCTGACCGCGGGGGCGGTGCGCGTGTTCGAGGAGATTTGCACGCTCGCCCGCCTCAACCGCGGCCGTGTCTTCCCGAGCTACGACTGGCTCGCCGAGGTGACGGGTCTCGGCCGTGCGACGATCGCGCGCGCGCTGGTACTGCTCGAGGCGTCGGGCTTCCTCGTCCGCCAGCGGCGCTTCACCCGCGACGATAGGGCAGGGGAGGGGCCTCGCTATCGCCAGACGTCCAACGCCTATCGGCCGCTGCTGCCGGCGAGCGTGCGCGCCTATCTGCCGCGCTGGATGCGACCGGCTCCGCTGCCCGACGATGTCATCCAGCAGGAGGCCGACCGGCAAGAAGGGGAGGCGGCGATGCGCGCTAGCCTTAGTTGTCGCGAACTCGCCCGGGTGACGGTGGGGGGTGCGCTCGGCCGTATGCTAGCTCGTCTCGGAGCGCGGATCGATGCGACGTGCGAGTCTCAAAACGATCCGCAACCGCTTACAGATTCCATTTGATCAGAATCCAAAAGCGTTGGCCTAGCCGGCGAACACCGCGCCTGACGGCGACAACACATAAAAGGCGAATACAAAACAACCCATACCGACGAACATCACTGCGGGAGTGCCGGCTACGCCGTCACATGCTCCCTACAAGGAGCAAGCGGTTGCCGGCGGTATGTCCTTCGTCAGGTCGCGAATACACCCTGAACGACATGTCGACCACTTGCCACGTCGCCATGTCGACATGTAGGGTGGCGGTCATGCCAGTCATTGCGATCATCAGCCAGAAGGGGGGGGCGGGGAAGACGACGCTCGCCATCCACCTCGCCGCGGCCGCTCAGGATGCGGGGCGCGTCGCGCTCATCATCGACACCGACCCGCAGGCGACCGCGAGCCAATGGGCCGCCTGGCGCGGCGACGCGCCGCCCGAGGTGATCGATAGCCCACCCCCGCGCCTCGCCGCCAAGGTCGCCGCAGCACAGAACCAGGGTGCCGAGCTCATCGTCATCGACACACCGCCCCATGCCGACAGCGCGGCCCGCGCTGCGGTCGAGGTCGCAGACCTGGTGCTGATCCCGTGCCGCCCAAGCGCCTTCGATCTCTCAGCGATCCAGACCACCGCGAAGCTCGTCCAGCTGCTGAAGAAACCGGCCTATGTCGTCTTCACCGCCGGCAACCCCAACGCTCCGCGCGTCTACGAAGAGGCCGGCGAGTTGGTCGAAGGCTTCGGCACGCCGCCCTGTCCCATCCAGATCCCCGACCGCGCCGCCTATCGCCACGCGAGCGGAGAGGGGCGCACCGTCATGGAATACGAACCCGCCGGCAAAGCCGCTGAAGACATCCGACAAATCTACACGTGGACATGTCGACAAGTTAGCCTGCCCGCTCCGCGCAAATCCAAACCCAAGAAAGTCGCCGCATGAGCCGCAAACCCAGCTTCGCCAACCTGCGCAGTGCCGCGACGCCGGCATCGGTGCCAACGCCCGCCGCCACGCCGGCAGCGACTGCCCCGGCCCAAACCGCCACCCCGGCAAGCCGCCAGGGCCGCAAACAGATCGCCGGCTTCTTCACCCCCGACATGTCCTTCGCGATGCACACGCTCGCGCGCCGCCAGGGGAGGAGCCTGCAGGCGCTGATGGCCGAGGCGTTCAACGACGTGCTGCGCAAGCACGGGGAAAGTCCGATCGGAAATTAGAAGGGGCTATATGTATAGAAGTCTAGAGCTTTTCGTCGTCAATGCGACTTGATCGCATTGATGATGGCTCGCCCGTAGGCGGTCTTCTTAAAACGTTCACCTGCGGACCGGGCTTGATCAGCGGTGATGAAGCCCATTTCGTAGGCGATTTCCTCAAGGCAGGCGACCTGGACGCCTTGGCGGTGTTGCAACGTGCGGACGAATTCGCCCGCCTCGAGCAGGCTGTCGTGGGTGCCGGTGTCGAGCCAGGCGTAACCGCGGCCCATCTGTTCGACATAGAGGTCGCCTGCCTCCATGTAGAGGCGGTTGAGGTCGGTGATTTCGAGTTCGCCGCGGGCCGACGGCTTGAGGTTGCGGGCGTATTCGACGACGCGATTGTCGTAGAAATAGAGGCCGGTCACCGCATGGTTGGATTTCGGCTGCTCGGGCTTTTCCTCAAGGCTGACCGCGCGGCCGCCCTCGCCGAATTCGACGACGCCGTAGCGTTCGGGGTCCTCGACCCGATAGCTGAACACCGTCGCGCCGGTGGGCCGAGCGACTGCATTGGCAAGCAGATCGGTAAGGTGCGCGCCGAAGAAGATGTTGTCGCCGAGCACCAGCGCCACGCGGTCGTCGCCGATGAAGTCCGCCCCGATCGTGAACGCCTGGGCGAGGCCGTCGGGGCTCGGCTGCTCGGCGTAGGACATGGCGATCCCGAACGTTGATCCGTCGCCGAACAGGCGGCGGTAATTGTCCAGATATTCGGGGCTCGAGATGATCAGGATATCGCGGATGCCGGCCAGCATCAGCACCGACAGCGGATAATAGATCATCGGCTTGTCGTAGACGGGCAGCAGCTGCTTGTTGACCGCCAGCGTCGCCGGATGAAGCCGCGTGCCCGAGCCGCCGGCGAGAATGATACCCTTCACTTTTCGGTTCCGATCAGTTCGTCGAGGATGTCGCCGAGCGCCTCGCGCCAGTCGCGCGGGGTGATGCCATAGGCGGCGTGGATAGCGGCGTGGCTGAGCCGCGAATTGGCGGGCCGCTGGGCCGGCGTCGGATAATCGCTGCTCGGGATGCGCGCGACTTCGGCCGATGGGCCGCCGCGCAAGCCCGACTGGCGGAAGATTTCGATCGCGAAATCGGCCCAGCTGATGTCGCCGGCGTTGCTGAAGTGGAAGGTGCCGGTCGGCGCCTCCGCATCGTCGGCGAGGCGGAGCGCGATCGTCATCAGCGCCTGCGCGAGATCGGCCGCACCGGTCGGACTGCCGCGCTGGTCGTCGACCACGGTCAGCCGGTCGCGGCCCTCAGCGACGCGCAGCATTGTCTTGACGAAATTGCCGCCGTGCGCGCTCACCACCCAGGCGGTGCGGACGATGGCATGGCGTGCGCCGCTGGTGCGGACCGCGAGTTCGCCGCCCAGTTTGGACGCGCCGTAGACACCCAGAGGCGCGACGGGATCGTCGACCTCCCACGCGCCCGCCTTGTCGCCGGCGAAGACGTAATCAGTCGATACCTGGACGAGCGGGATGCCTGCCCTGGCGCAAGCCTCGCCGAACGCGGCGGGCGCCATGGCGTTGACCGCCCAGGCAGTGACGAGGTCGCTCTCCGCCTTGTCGACCGCGGTATAGGCGGCGCCGTTGATCACCGCCGCCCAAGGGCGGCCCTCGCGGCCCGCCGCGATCATGTCGGCGATCGCCGTGCTGTCGCGCAGGTCGAGGTCGGCGACGTCGAGCGCGGTCACCTGCCAGCCTGCGGGCCAGGCGCAGCGCTGCAATTCGGTGCCGAGCTGCCCGCCCGCACCGGTGACGAGCACGTGGCGCACCGCCCCGCTCACACCTGCGCCCCCATGTCGACAGTCCTACACGTCATCATGTCAGGCGACCCCGCGCCGTTCGGCCGCCTTCGCGGCGACCAGCGGACGCCACCAAGCCTCGTTGGCCAGATACCATTCAACCGTCTTGCGAATGCCGGTCTCGAACGTCTCGGCCGGAGTCCAGCCCAGTTCGGCACCGATGCGCGACGCGTCGATCGCATAGCGCTTGTCATGGCCCGGCCGGTCGGCAACCTCGGTCATCTGCGCGGCATAAGGATTGCCGTCAGCGCGCGGGCGCAGCTCGTCGAGGATCGCGCAGAGTGTCTTCACGACCTCGATATTCTGCCGCTCGTTATGCCCGCCGACATTGTAGGTGCGGCCCGGCTCGCCACGCTCGAACACTGCCTGCAGCGCGCGGACGTGATCCTCGACATAGAGCCAGTCGCGCACCTGATCGCCCTTGCCGTAGATCGGCAACGCCTCGCCATCGAGCGCCTTGGCGATCATCAGCGGGATCAGCTTTTCGGGGAAGTGATAGGGCCCGTAATTGTTCGAGCAGTTGGTGATCAGCACCGGCAGCCCAAAGGTATGGCCCCAGGCGCTGACCAGATGGTCACTGCCCGCCTTCGACGCCGAATAGGGCGAGCGCGGGTCATAGGGCGTTTCTTCGGTGAACAAGCCGGTATCGCCCAGCGTCCCATACACCTCGTCGGTCGAGATATGGTGGAAGCGGAAGGCGGCCTTGGCCTGTTCGTCGAGGCTCAGCCAATAGCTGCGCGCCTCGGCGAGCATCACATAGGTGCCCACCACATTGGTCTGAACGAAGGCACCAGGCCCGTCGATCGAGCGATCGACATGGCTCTCGGCCGCCAAGTGCGTGATAACGTCGGGTCGGAACTCGGCGATCGCGGCGCGGACGGCCTCGGCATCGCAGATATCGCCCTGGACGAAGCGGTAGCGGTTGCTGTTCGCCACCCGCTCAACGGTCGACTGGGTGCCCGCATAGGTCAGCTTGTCGAAATTCAGGACCTCATGGGTCGTGTTCTCGATCAGGTGCCGGACGAGTGCCGAGCCAATGAACCCGGCCCCGCCGGTGACAAAGATGCGCATCTTGGGGATTCCTTTTAGGAAAGCGGGGCCAGCGGGCGGCCGTCATAGGCAAAGTGGCTGTCGAACTCGGTGAGCGTCGGCTGCACCTTGTCCTTCTCGCTCAGCTCAGGAATGGTGCCGTCCGGCATCGGCCAGTCGATGCCGACACTGTCCCAGCGGATGCCTCCGTCATTCTGCGGCGCATAGGTGTCCGAGCATTTATAGGTCACTTCGCAGTCGGGCTCGAGCGTGAGGAAGCCGTGTGCGAAGCCGATGGGGATGAATAGCTGATGCCCGTTCTCGGCCGACAGCTCGGCCCCGACCCATTGCCCATAGGTCGGCGACCCGCGCCGCACATCGACCGCCACGTCGTAGATCCGGCCGCGGATACAGCGGACCAGCTTGTCTTGGCCATGGGGCGGCGTCTGGAAGTGTAGCCCGCGGAGCGTGAAAGTGGGTACTGACATCGAATGATTGTCTTGCACGAAAGTGCATTCAATACCCTTTGCGGCGAACGTCTCGCGATTGTAGGTTTCTGCAAACCAACCGCGGGCATCCCTAAACCGTTGGGGGCGAATGAGCAAAATCGGAGAGGACATAGGTGCGGCCTATAGCTCAAGACGTATGTCTGCAATGTTTGTGCGATTTTGCACAGCATGGCCCACCATATTGAAGGTCGAGATTGAGTTCCCAACCCCCGACTTGTCAACGATGCCGTCCTTTGGTAGCCGCGCTGCGCTGCGGGGTATACGCCGTTTATACCTTCGTGCTCCGCGAGGCATGAGGGAGCAAGGAATGGTTTTCTGTGTCAGCCCGCTCTGCTCAGCGCAATTATGGGCCGATGTTTTGGGTGCGGCGGCAGATAAGGGCGTTAGAGAATCAGTATGAGAGCGTATCAGATCAGCAGGCGCGGGAGCGGCGGGGGGCTGCTGCTGCGTCTAGAAAATCTCGGTGCGGCATTATTACTCGCGGTGCTGCCGATCATCATGGCCATTATCTACCCACAGGGTCAGGTCAGTCAGACCGTAATTATTGTCACCTATATATATAGCCTGATGGCAACATTTCTGGGCTCGATACTGTTTAAGAGCATTATAAAGTATCCAGGTGTTGAGGCAACTGCTTATATTATGCCATCGTTTACGATTTCATTTTCATGTCTTCTTCTATTTCTGATCTTGTCGCGTGTACATTATAGTCGCTCACTTCTATTTATCAGCTTCATCGTTGTCATTGTTTGGTATGCGATCGTACATGCCGCAGATCGGCATCGTCGTGTCCTGACGATCGGGATCGTACCTGGCTCTGATTTGCGCTCATTGCTCGAAGTGAGGGGGGTGCGGTGGAAATCTCTGAGCGACCCGGCCGAAATCGCTAGCGTCGATGCGGTTGCGGCCGATCTGCGCATCGACGTTCCCACCGATTGGGATCGTGCGCTCGCCGACTGTGCGCTTGCTGGTGTGCCGGTCTATCATAGCAAGCATCTAGCCGAATCATTGACTGGAATGGTGCAGCTAGAGCATCTCTCGGAAAACAACTTTGGTACGCTTACCCCGATCTCTGCATTTATGAATTTCAAGCACGGTGTCGACTGGGTTATCGCCGCCTTAGTTGGAATATTCTTTGCACCATTCTTGATACTTGTCGCGATTGTGATCCGGTTCGATTCTCCTGGCCCGTCGATCTTTCGTCAGACGCGAATCGGTTATCGCGGCAAGCCGTTCACAGTCTACAAGTTCCGAACTATGAGCGCCACGCCAACGGCGCAGGGCGTGCTCGACGCCGCAAAGACCCAGAGTGGGGACAAGCGGATTACTAGAATCGGGGCGTTCCTACGCCGCAGCCGAATCGACGAGCTGCCGCAGATTTTCAATATTTTGAAAGGCGAGATGAGTTGGATCGGCCCGCGTCCCGAGGCGCAGATCCTGTCTCAATGGTATGAGAGCGAAATTCCCTTCTATCGTTATCGCCACATCGTGCGGCCGGGCCTCACCGGTTGGGCGCAGGTCCATCAGGGCCATGTCGCTGAGGTTGAGGATGTCAAAACCAAGCTCTATTACGACTTCTACTACATCAAGACCTATTCGCCTTGGATCGACTTGTTGATCGTTGCCAAGACAATCCAGACTATCCTCAACGGTTTCGGCGCCAAGTGAAGCGACCGCGTCTGGCAGCATCGGGGCTATGACCGAGGCGTTGGTCCATGCCGGCGTTCCCATGGGTGCGCGGCGGCTGATATGGGACGTGTTCTTTGCGCAGGCCGGGCGCGGTATAGGTTTCGACGCGCATCTGCCTTGGGCCGATGCGCCTGACACGCAATCGGTGACGATCGGCAACGACGAGACGTTGGCGGCCCTGGTGATCCGCCCGGGATGCCAGCCGGGCGTCGCGATGATTGGTTTCGTTTGCGTCGATGCGCGGGCGCGGGGGCGGGGACATGCTGGGGCGCTAATGGCGCGCGCACATGCGATATTTGATGAGGCGGGAACCGTCGCGACACTACTCTGGACCGGCAAGCCGCAAGTCTATGCCGGAATGGGCTATCGAACGCTTGATCGCGATCGCTTCCTTACGGTTTTGGCGGTTAAGCCTGTAGCGCTGGCACCGGTTGGGCGTCAGTCTTGGCCGGACGCGAGCGATATCGCAGGATTGCCGGCCTTTGCCACTTCGGGGGAGCGGCTTTCGAACGCGCAGGCGACGGCAGTGATCGTTTACGCTCCGGGCGGCGTGACCTTGGTCGACTGGTGCGGCGAACCCGGTGCGGTCGCGGCGTTGTTGGGTGCGGCGGGCCATGCACGCTGGTCAGTCAACGTGCCGCAGAATAGCGAGTTCGACAGAGGGCTCGACCCTGCGTTGTTTACAATCGAGGCACGCGACGGTGCCTTTGCCATGGTAAGGTGCGCCGATTCGTCGTTCGCAATCGACCCCGTCCCCCTTGCCGATCGCATCTAGGATATGACCATGCCCCAGCCCATGCTGCCAATCGTAAAGGTAAGGATGCCTCCACGCGAGGTATTAATGCCCGCGCTGAGCGACGTCATCTACGGCGGGATGCTTGCCGAGGGGGAGCATGTCTACGAATTTGAGCGGCGCTTCGCTGAGCAATTCGGCCTTCCTGGTATCCTCGGCTTCAGCAGCGGTACCGGCGCGCTCCACGTCGCGCTCCTGAGCTGTGGCGTCGGGCCGGGGGACGAGGTCGTCAGCACCTCGATGACGGCCGAGCCTACCAACACGACGATCCTTCAGATCGGGGCGATTCCGCGCTTTGCCGACGTCGATCCGATGACTGGCAATCTCGACCCGGAGGCGGTCGAGGCCTCTATCGGGCCGCGCACGCGCGCGATTCTGGTCGTCCATTATGCTGGCTACCCCGTCGACCTGCAAGCGATGCGCAATATCGCCGATCGCCACGGGATCGCACTTATCGAGGATTGCGCTCATGCTCTCGGCGCCCGCTTCGGCGGTCAGGCGGTGGGTACGTTCGGCGACGCGGCGATCTTTTCTTTCCAGGCGATCAAGCATATGACGACCGTCGATGGCGGCGCTCTGGTGCTGCGTGATCCGGCCAAGGTGCGCGCCGCCCGAAAGCTGCGCTGGTTCGGTCTTGAAAAGGGGGTGCCCCGTACCGAGGTCGACATCACCGAAGGCGGCTTCAAATATAACATGACCAACGTAGCAGGCATCATTGGCTTGCACCAGCTAGATACTATCGAACTAGCGATCGCCAAGCATATCGAGCATGGCCGCGCCTTCGACGCTGCCCTTGCCGGCATTCCTGGTCTGTCGCCGGCGCGCGTCGATGCCGAGAGCGAGCCAAGCTACTGGATCTACACGCTGCTGAGCAACGATTCGAGCGATGTCGAGCGGCGTCTTGCCGAGGTTGGAGTCGCAGCCTCAAAGCTTCACCGGCCCAATCATCTCCATTCCGTCTTTGCGGCCTACCGCCGCGACCTGCCTGGGCTCGAAGCTTTTTATAATCGGCTCGTCCACATCCCATGTGGTTGGTGGGTATCCGACGAGGATCGCGCGCGCATCATAGACGCGCTGGCTAAGGGCTGAGCGGTGGCGGCGCTGCTCTTCAATTGCCAGGTCGATCCAGCAATTCTGGCGGGTCTTGATTCCGTTTGGGCCTCGGGGCGGCTTGCCGCGGGTCCAGCGGTGTCTGAGCTCGAGACCCGGGTTTCGGCATTGGTCGGGGGGCGTCCCGTCGTCGCGACGAGCGACATGACACAGGCGCTGGCGACCGGACTCCGCCTCGCCGGGATCGGCGTGGGCGATGAGGTGGTGACGCAGGCGCTCAACTGTATGTCGTCGAACAGCGCAATCGCGATGGTCGGCGCAACGCCGGTTTGGGTCGATGTCGATCCCGATACCGCCAGTGTCGATCTTGATGACCTCCGATCCTGCATCACGCCGCGTACGCGAGCCGTGGTCATCTATCATGTTGCAGGCTATGTCGGCGATCTTATGGCGTTGCGCCGGATTTGCGACGAAGCCGGCATCCTGCTTATCGAGGATGCCAACAGTGCGCTCGGTGCCTCGGCCGGAGACAGGTTGGTCGGCAGCGTCGGAGATTTTGCGATCTTCTCCTTTTATGCCAATCGTCAGATTAACGCCGTTGAGGGCGGTGCGCTCGTCTGCCGCGATGAGGCAGCAGCCGTCCGTGCGCGTCGCCTACGCCGTTTTGGTATCGAAATGGCAAGCTTTCGCGGCCCCGACGGCGAGATCGATCCGAACGCTGATGTGCCCGAAATCGGCTATTCGGCAAGCATGCCAAACGTCAACGCTGCGCTCGCCTGCCTCCAGTTCGACAGTCTGGCCGAGCGGATCGAGCGCAATCGCGCTAATGCCGCATTCCTGACCGCCGCGCTGGCGGACTGCTCCGGGCTTTCCTTCGTGCGTGAACACGAGGGGACGCGAGGTGTCTTTTGGGTTGTGCTTGTCCGCAGCACGCGGCGCGATGCGTTGCTCGCCAAGCTCAAGGCACGCGGCGTCCATGCCTCGAAGCTGCATCAGCGCAACGACGTTTATTCCGGGTTCGGCGCACGGCTTCGCGACCTTCCCGGCACGACGACGCTCGAGCATGAGATGCTGGCGTTACCTTGCGGGTGGTGGCTTTCGCCCGCGGACCTCGACATCATCGTCGGTGCGGTGCGCGCCACCACCTGATCGCTCCTTTATTACCACCCTCATGATCGCCGCCCGCGCGGCATAGAAAGAGACGAGATGCTCGACGGCAAGACGCTGATGATTACCGGTGGCACCGGATCGTTCGGAACTACCGTGCTCGGCCGGTTCGTAGAAACCGGCGTGAAGCAGATCATCGTCTTCTCGCGAGACGAGAAGAAGCAGGAGGACCTGCGGATCAAGCTCAAGAGCCCAAAGGTCCGCTTCGTCATCGGCGACACTCGCGATGCGCAGTCGATTGACAGCGCAATGCGCGGCGTCGATTATGTCTTTCACGCCGCTGCGCTGAAGCAGGTGCCATCGTGCGAATTCTATCCGATGGAAGCGGTCCGCACGAATGTCGTCGGCACCGACAACGTTATCCGGGCTGCGATCAACAACGGTGTCAGCCGCGTCGTGCTGCTCAGCACTGACAAGGCTGTATATCCGATCAACGCAATGGGAATCTCGAAGGCGATGGCCGAAAAGGTGCTCGTCTCTCACGCGCGCGGAATGGATGCCGACGGGCCCGTGCTATGCGCCACGCGTTACGGCAACGTCATGGCCTCGCGCGGGTCGGTGATTCCGCTCTTTATCGAGCGGATCAATGCCGGGCAGCCGATGATGATCACCGATCCGGCGATGACGCGCTTTATGATGTCACTCGAGGATTCGGTTGATCTCGTGTTGCACGCTTTCGAGAACGGTCAGCAGGGCGACATCTTCGTCCAGAAGGCGCCCGCATGCACGATTGATACATTGACAATCGCGCTCAGCGAGTTGTTCGACGTGCCGCTCAGTACCAGCATTCTTGGGACGCGGCACGGTGAAAAACTGTATGAGACGCTCGTCTCACGCGAGGAGATGGCGAAGGCCGAGGACATGGGTCGCTATTTCCGCGTACCGGCTGACAATCGGGACCTCAATTACGAGCTCTTTATTTCTGAAGGGTCGCAGGCGCTCAACCAGATCGACGACTATACGTCACACAACACCCATCGTCTCAATGTCGCCGAAACCAAAGCGCTGCTTCTGACACTGCCCTATGTACAGGCCGCACTACGCCGCTGACGCATCGGTTCGCGTGAGGCCCCAGCCTTAGGAGGCCGGGGCCTTCCATTGCGATTATCGGGCTCTCGCCGCGCGCAGCGTCAAATGTGCGCGAAAAGCATTGAGGGTTAGTTCGGCGGTCCGATCCCACGAAAAACGTTGGACGTTGACAAATCCTCTCTCGCGAAGGCTACCGGCAAGCTCGGGTTCGTCCATCAGGCGTGATATCGCGTGAGCGATCGCCGCAGCGTCCTCGGGATCGACGAGCATTGCCGCATCACCGGCTACCTCGGGTAGTGCACTTCGATCCGAGCAGATCAGCGGTGCGCCGAGTGCCTGTGCTTCGATCGCAGGTAGGCCAAAGCCTTCGTAGAGCGACGGTACAACTACGCCGAGTGCATGGGTCGCACGCGCCATCAGCGTCGCATCATCGACTTTACCTAGGTGTCTGACTTGATTCTCCATCCCGAAACGCGCCGTCGCTGTAGCGAGTTCGCCGCGCAGGTCGTTACCGATATGCACAAATTCAATGTTGCGCCCCTCTGCCCGGAGAAGTGCGAGCGCCTCCACAACGCGCGTGACGTTCTTATTCGGCGTTAAACTCGCAATCATCAGAATATAAGGCGTTTCGAACGGAGACGTGCCATGGTTCCGACCAACGGGCGCGAACCGGCTCGCCAGCGGTGTAACGACGACTTTACCACGCGCCGCCGGCAGATAGTGTTCGATATCGCGTCCGCTACTCTCCGAAACTGTCAGAATAAGATTACACACGCGGCTGGACAACGGGATCATCATGCGCCAATACTTGCGCTGGAAACGTTCGACGGCTTCGGGAAGCACCCGATAATACATGTCATGAATGGTTGTGGCTAATATTGGCGCACCGAACGCCGGCGACACGAACCCTGGGCTAAACAGCAGGTCGATTCCGGTGGCGCGGGACAATCGGGGAAGCCGGAATTGTTCCCAAATAACGCGGCCGACCCGTCCCGATTGCGCCGGCACATCGACGATCAGCGACTGGGCGGCAGGCGAATAGTGATGCCTGGTCCCCTTCTGCGCAAATATCTTGAAGTCGATATCACGGCGGGCTTCAGCCGGAAGTCTTAAAATACCCTCCAATACCTCGACAGCATAATACCCCGGACCAGTAAGAGTATTATTATCAATAAATAAATGATTGAATCCAACCGTAAAGCGCATAAACAAGACCTGTTTCTATGCAGGGTGCTGCGCCCGAATATGTGCCTGTTGTCAAGCGCAAAGGGGCAAGAAGATTAGCGGGTGAAATCCGTAATTTTATGGGCATTGACCGCCATCGGCAGCGCCAAGGTCTGTACATAGGCCATCACGTCCGAAACTGTCGCGAAGTCGCGCAGCTCATATGGCGCGTCAAACCCCGTTCGGTTCCGCAACACGACGCGCGCGCGCCCCGCGAGTTTCAACGCGGTCTTCAACACGATTTTTGGCAAATCGCTAGGGTGCCTCGCGACGTGCCTCGCGATGAGTGGCCACAACTCCGAAGCGATATGAGGTTCATAGGCCAGCAGCGAGCCGTACAGCGTAGGATAAGAAATTGGTGCGTCGGCACCGCCCCGTTTCGCAACTTCGTGAATCGTCTGCGGATAGATAATCTGTTCGCTCCAAATTTTCGGCAGCTTCGGATTCCAGTTATCAAGTATATCCCGGGGCAAATGCTTCTGATCGGCGATGCGCCCATGATGTTTCTTCGCCGCAGTCCAGCCGCCACCACTGTTGCGTGATGCGCCGAAAATTGAAACTGGGAAATCGATAGAGACATAAGCTTCGTTGGTCATCGCCAGCGCCACGCAAAGTGCCATATCGGGTGACGATCCGGGAACTGGACGCCCGAAGCGCCGGGTAATGCGGTCGATCGCACTTCGCGATGCGATACCATGGTAGAGTCGGGGCAGGTCCATATAAGCCACGCCGCCGCGTTTGTAGACCCGGTCGAGTTCCGCCTTCGACGAAAGCCTTAGAACGCTGGTGTTGTTGACGCGCGGGAGCCAGAAGGCGCCGGGGTGTTCAAATTGGCTTTCGTTGGCGAAAACTACGTCGCTCCACCAATAGCGCGCGGGCGGATAGATGAGGCAATCCTCGCCAATTCCCTTCAACCATCTGACGATCGTCATGATTTGGGGTGAAACCAGATCGTCATCGCCGATGAAACAGAGATATTCTCCGTTGCACGCCGCGAGCCCACGCTCCGTATTCTCGACGATAGAGATCGCCTCGGGCGAGTGAAGATACCGGACGCGACGGTCTGACGCGACCAGTATATCGACGTCGGTCGAGCGCGGATTAGAATTGTCGCATATAACGATCTCGAACTGGGGATCGTCGATCCGCGCCAGGATTTCAGTCACCACAGGAATCAACGTGCGATACCGGTTTTTGGTCGGGATCAGGATGGACAGCAGCGGCGATGGATGTGGGGCGGTCAACGTCATGTCCTAGCAGGCGGGCTTGGGCCGCGCAGCGGGTCCTTAGCCGAAGCGAGCCGATCTGCGAAGCGAGACGATCTCATCGACGTGGATGGGCGTCATTCCATTTTAGCATCCGCAGACCCGAGGCGACCTGATCGACCACGACGTCGTCGGCAATCGTGGTGCCGATGCATGTATCGCCGATACTCACGCCCGAAACGATCTTTTTTGCTTCGCTATCGACCATGTCACGCACGTCCGAGATCCGGCCCTTACCGATGCGGTTATAGTTACTACGATCTGATATGCGGATCCCGCCTAGATTTGACTTAATTAGGAAGAAGTCAGATACCGAGCAATATTCGCTTTGGTTATTAATCATAAAATTGTAAGTTGTAGATCCTGTACAAAATATATTTGTCATGTCAATTCTAGAGCATTCATTGTCAATTAGTATGTTATTGCCAGCGGCCTCGCCATCATGTTTTTCAGAATAAATGTACTGATGAATTTTGACGTTTGTTATTTTGGCGTTCGACACGTTGTCGAAAAATGTAAGCGATTCGTCCGAACGCACGTCCTTGGCGGCAAACCCGTCGATCGCGATTTTCTTCGACGACCGGAAGCCAAGCCCTGAGGCGCCGGTCCGGTTAGTGGTTAGATTTTCGAAGGTGCCCGCAAGGCTGTTTTCGAAGCTGACACCGATATAGCCCGTGCGATCGATCATTAGCCTGCTCACACGCACGCCGCTTGTATAGACGAACCGCAATAGCCCACCGGTCGGATGGTGATTGGTCGCATGCACCGGGCCGTCAAAGACGAGATTCTGGGTTGGTGCATAGACATGATAGAGACGAAACCCTTGCACAGCAAACGGTCGGCCAATCGGATACACCGTCGTCAGGATGTTGTCGTCGACGACGGCGATGACGTTGATGTCGGTCCGGATCGACGCCGGGTCGGACACATCGGCCAGCACGACGATGTCGCCTGCCTTGAGATCGGTGGGGGCGTCCAGCCCGATGGTTCGAGTGTATCGTGCGATTGGACGACCCAGTGATCCCAAATTTTGACCAGTAAGGCCCAGCGCCGCCAAGGCGAACCCGTCGGTCTCGGCCTCGATGCGGGTATTCGTGCCGAACACATGCTGTTGATTGGCTCTCAGCGCGATCGGCCTGTCCAGCGTCAGGATACAACCGTCAGGATAGTGGATCGAGGCCGGTCGAAGATCGAGCAGCGCCTGATAGGGTTCACTGTCGATCTGTCGGCCATCAGCGGCGCAATAGTCGCGGACGTTGACACTCTGTCCCGCAAGGTCACGGCTTCGCTTCGGGACCTGCGGGGATGCGCTGCGAATGCGCGCTGCCCCAATCCCGGCGACCGCGATACAGCCTGCGGCTCCGGTAACGACTTCCCGACGGTTCATCTCGTCCTTTCGTCTATAATGCTGCTGGGCGCTCAGCGACCCGTCAGTTTGCCTAACGACGGCACCGTCCGATGGATGCAGGCGTGCCGATCGCCCGCGTGCTGGACGGAGCGTATGCGCACAACGCTCTGGTCAATGGGCCAACCTGCGTCTAGGGACGGGCCTCGGTGGGGTTCCGTGATACCGCTCAGGCGGGCAGATAACGGGACGAGCTTGGCCTCAACCCAGCATGCTCCGTGAAACGGGCGAACTGAATGGCAAAACTCTTGGAACCTGCTTCCCTAAGCACCGCAGAGATGCTGATCGATCCCGATGAAGATTAACCGAAACATCCTGGCGAACTACGGATCGCGCCTGTGGACCGGCGTTTCCGCATTCATCTTCGTCCCCCTTTACCTGCGGATTCTGGGTCCTGAGGCGTTTGGGCTAGTCACCTTCAGTACCAGCCTGCTGGGTATCGTCTTCGTCCTCGATATGGGGATGTCGAACACTTTCGCACGCGAGATGGCACGCCAGACCGATCGAGCGCGCCTCGCCGATCTCCTTCGCTCGCTCGAGTGGCTTTATCTTGCGATCATCCTAATCGTGATCGTCCTTGCGTTGACGGGCGGCGGGCTGATCGCAGATCACTGGCTCAACGCGAGCCGTTTGCAGCCGGGCGAGGTTCGTTTGAGCGTCAGTCTTATGATGATCTCGGCAGTGTTTCAGGTGATGCTGGCGTTGTATATCGGAGGAATGCTCGGATCGAACCGACATGTGGCCGCTGCGAGCTATCAGATCGGCTTCAGCATCGTGCGCTCGGGTGTCGTCCTGATTCCGTTGTTGTTCATCCCGTCGGTAAAATTTCTGTTCGTTTGGCAGCTACTGGCCTCGCTCGGCATACTGTTACTCGCACGCCGAACGGTCTGGAAATGGATTTCCCCGACCGAGCGCCCACGCTTCTCCATGCCCGCCTTGCATATGGTGAGGGGGTTTGCCGGCGGAATGCTTGGTATTTCGCTGATCTCGGCTATAAATGCGCAATCAGACAAGTTGGTGGTCAGCAAGGCGTTTACCCTCGATGTATTCGGCCTATATTCGCTCGCATCGCTGGTAGGCCAAATTCCTTCGATGCTTGCATTGCCGATGGCCGTCACGATCTTGCCGCGGATGACGGCAGACGTCGCGCACGGGAACGGGGCCGGGCTTTACGATAACTATATGCGATACTCGTTTTTCATTTCGCTCGTCGCCTTCTGCACCGCTGCAGGCATCGTCGCAGCAGCGCAGCCGCTCCTGTTCGTCCTGAAAGGAAGCGCCCCACAAGCGGATATGGTGATCGTCACGCAACTGCTGGCGCTTGGCGGTGCGCTTCTGGCGCTTCAGTACATGCCCTATCACCTGGCGATCGCGAGCGGGCATACGCGCACCAACCTAGCATTTGGTATGGTATCGGCTGTCGTTTTGCCGATCCTCATGTTCGCCGGTGCGTCGAAGTTTGGTCTTCTGGGCGCCGCCGTACCCTGGGTATGCATGAATGCTCTTGCCGTGATTTATCTAGCGTTCCGCATAACGCCGCGCTTTCTGGGGCCGCATCTCGCCGAATGGATTCGAAAGGCAGTTGGTGCGCCGCTCCTGCCGAGCGGGGTGATGATCGTGGGAGGGATCATGCTTTCCACCATGATCGCCTCGCCGCTGCTGGCGCTCATGGCAGTTGGAGGGTTTGGTGCCTTGGTGCTCCTAGCTAGTGCTTATATAGCGCATCGCGCGATGTCTGCACCCGTGGCGACATTAACGGACATAACAGGTCGAGGCTTGGCATGACGACTCAGTCGGATCGTTCAATATTTGGTCGTCATCTGTCTATTGTATATATCGCGTTCATTGCCGCATCAGTTATCAGCTTTCTGTATTGTTTGCTTACGCGTCAATTCAACGGAGATTTTTTTCCTCGTCCGGTCTTTTTATCGGCGTGGCTTCTCTTCATCGTTCTCGTGCTTTGTTTGCTGCCCTACGCGATTTCGTGGCAGATCGCACAGGCCTTCGAACGAATTCGACCAAAGAAGACGTTTCAGGCATCTTATCGGGCGCTGACGATATTCCTCTTAATAGGAAGTCTCGCGCATATCGTCGTGACCATACTCTTTGGCGTTGGCGTGATGGACAAGGAGGTCTATACGGCCCCGGCGGTAGCCGTACCATTCATCCAGATCATCAATCGATTGGATCCCTTCTATCTCGGCGTGTTTTACATTCTGGCGACGCCAAAGCGGCCGGCATCAGATTTGCTGGCGCTCGCCCTGATGATCACGCTCGGCCTGCTTCGCGCGGGCCTAGGCGTTTTTAACTATGCCATAATCGCAATGGTTGCAAAATATAGTATCGAGTTGATGATTCTTGTACGCCGAGCCCCCTGGGTTACTTTTATTACGTTATCTTTGTTGCCATCTGTTATTGGCGCTCTGTATCAATTGCGTGAGCAGATTCGTGGTGACGTGCAGATCGATCTTAATCTTGTCGATATGTTGTTTGGCAGGTTCTTTGGGCGACTTTCGGCATTCTCGAATATCGCCTATATCATTCAAAATATTCAGTCGTTCATTTGGTCCTCACGGTCGCTTGAGCCATTTTATTACTTTAAGCAGGGTGCTTCAGGTGTATTCGGTGTTTTGCCACCAACAATTACGCCGGAGCGACTTCTAATTGCAGGTAATCAATCTTACGGCGGGTATTCTACTTATATGGCGGGAGTCTCAGGCAATTTAATTATGGCATGGAATGTGTCTCCATTCGTCTGTCTAGCTAACCTATTTGCTGTTCTTGTAAGTATAGTAGGCATTCTTTGGATCTCACGCTTTTTTGGTGGTGGTGTCACCCGTCTGTTTGGATTAGCAATGCTCGTCTATCCGTTAACAAGTGGCGTGGCGAACGAGTTCGCCCTGCTCTTACTCAATTCTCTTGTATTGCTTGGGTTCGTAATGCTGTTTCAGACCCGCCCGCAGCTGCAGGTTGCGGCGCATGGATGATGCTCAGCTGGTTTCTGCCCGCCGTGTCCACGTCGGCACGACTGAGGGGTGCTCAGGGATCGCAGACTATACACGTGTCTTTCAAGGCAAAGTTCTTGGCCCCGAAGGCTACGTCCTAGCCAATCCCGACGATATAGTCCGCTTGGCCGGCCGCTTTGCGCCCGACACCCGGTTCCACGTCCAACTGGGCATTTTCCAGCATCGCGAGCGGGTGGCCGCCGCTCGCCTCTTGAAGGCAGGTTATCGGCTTATCGATGCAACGATCCACGATCCGCCTTATGCGACGTTCCCGTATTTTTCGTTCAAGTCACCGCTGCTCATGCGCTTGTCGCGGGGATTTGATTGGTATCTTGGCTCCTTTGGATTCCAGCGCCGGTTTCTGGAACGACTGGACCGTGCGTTTGTGCTCTCGCGCATCGGACGCGAATGGCTGCAGAGGGTCGCCCCCGGGGCGCGAGTTGAGGTCATGCCTCATATCGTTGATGAGCAGCAGATCTGGGCACTGCCGGCTGAGCTGCCGCCCGCAATGCTCTATTTCGGTTTTATCGGACCGGGCAAGGGGCTCGATTATGTGTTGCAGCTGCATGAGGCGGTGCGCCAGCGTCGCCCTGGGACGGCGCTGCACGTCGTTGGTCAAGCGAACGGCCTGAGCGCGAGCCAGTATCTCGAGGCGTTGCGAACACGGTATCACGATGGCGTCACCTATCACGGCTATGTTGAGGATGATGATCTGGACGCGCTGTTCGATCAGGCGGCTCACGTCATTTTGCCCTATGCGCCCTATACCTATGTGATGCCGGCAAGCGGGAGCGCCATTCACGGCCTCAAACGCGCGCGGATCGTCTGGACGACGAATGTCAATGCGATGGGCGAGTTGATCGAGGACGGGGTGAGTGGATGCATGCTGACGCTCGATTTGGCCTGCGATGCCGATCGCATGGCCGCGCTGATGGACGATGTCGTTGCGCTCCGTTCAATCAGCAACGGCGCGCGCGAGGTCGCAATGAGCATGGCGGTGTATCCTTATCGCAAGCATTTCAGCTAAGTGGCCGCGCCGCGAATTACGGTCGGACCCGATCAAGAGACTATTGCCGCCGGACCTCACGTGGCAAAGCCGCAAGGAAGTTGAATTTTGGATCTTCTCGGAACTCTGTCAATCGTCAGCCATGGCCATGGCCGTCTGATTGAAAATCTGTTACAAGACTTAAAGCTGCAGGTCGGCATCGACCGATGGCGGATCATTGTAACGATTAACATCCCCGAGCCGATCGAAGCAGTGCCGGGCCTCGACATCGCATTTATCGAAAACACCGAGCCCAAGGGATTCGGGGCCAATCATAACGCCTGTGCTAGCCAGGCGGAGGGCCGGCTCTTCGTCATCGTCAATCCTGACATACGCATCGACGACCGGAAATGCCTTGAAAAGATTGCTACGAGCGATTGGAACGGTGCGGCCGCGCTCCGTGCGCCAATCGTCGTTTCTCCCGTGGGTGAGCGCGAGGACTCGGTTCGGAAGAATCTTTCGATCACAAATCTGGTCGAGCGATCGCGGCACAAGCAGCGGGGCTGGGAAGTCGATCCCGGAAAGGCTGACTTCTTCTGGCTGGCAGGGATGTTCTTAATCGTGCGTCTAGATCAGTTTCGGGCGATCGGTGGCTTTGATGACAGATTTCGCCTCTACTGCGAGGACTACGATCTCTCGGCACGCTGGCGTGCGAACGGTGGCCTCGTCGAAATCATCGACAACATCACTGTCGTGCACGATGCCCGACGCGACAGTCATCGATCCCTTCGGCATCTTCGCTGGCACGTTGCGAGCTTGGCGCGGGTCTGGTGCTCGCCGGTCTTTTGGAAAATTGTCTTCCGGCGCTTTTGAACTGCCCCGGCCGGTTATCGACGCTGGCCGACCCGAATTGACCGCTCCTCCGCAACCTTGAACGGCGATGTTGCGTTCGCGGTCGGATCGTAATTTTGGTCGAGCCGATTGCGAAGCCGTGACTGAATGCGATTGTCGATTCGGCTCTCGATACGCGCTAGGGGTTGACCGTTGGTCGTCCGTGCAAGTTCGTCGCGCGACTGCCGCTGCCCGACGCGCCCCGCGCCGGTATCGACGGTGCCTGCCACCACCGTTGGTTCGACGATTGGTTGGGGCTGCTCCGGCTCGGCGCGCATGGGCATCGTCTGCGCAGGCGCCGGGGCGGCCGACGCCAGCACGATTACAGCGAAGGCAACCGTCCGAACGATCATCGCGTTGTACCGATCGACGTCAGGCCGGCACGAGTGATCTGGCCCATTACTCCGTCAGCATCGGGACGGATGACCAGCCGTAGTATCTGCGCGCGGCAAGTCGAGGGGACCTCTATACGTCCCTCAAACGTACTCTTACCATCCGCCCCGACTATAATCAGAACGCGTCCAAGCTCTTGGCCATTGACGCAGGTCACCTGCCAGTAGGGTACCGAAGCCGCGTTGCCGCTCAGCCCCCGTGCGGTGCCGGCCAAGCGATAGCGCCCCGGCGGAAGCACCTGCGCCTGTTCGGCGATCGTACCGCCGATCGTTGCCGGCGCGCTGAAATCTAGAACGCCGCCTTCGGCTGAGTTTAGGATCGAGGCAGTCATCTCGCTACTGTCCGGCGTGATCTTCCAATCAAACGGAGATGCCGCTTCGGGCTGCTTGCGGAAATCCGAATTTCGGGATGCGGTCCGCACAACGCCCGGCTGAATAATCTTGTAGAGGGCCCAGGCTTCGTCAAATGCGCCGCTTGCAAAGAGTGCGGTGACGGCGCCGGCCTGCGCCTGGGGCGGGATATGAATGCCGCGATACATCAATTGACGGAAAAAGGAAGCCGTCGTTTGCGGGGTTGCGCCCGAGGTCGGCAGGTTAAGCAAGAACGACGAGGCCCATGCAGGCTTTGCCGCCATCGTATCTGCCAGTGCCCCCGCAACTGCAGGATCTCTAATCGCGTTCGACAAAATTGGAAACAGTAGATCGGCTGCGCTTTTCTCGGTCCGAAGCGCGATGTCGTAATGGTGGAGGGCCCCTGATACGTCGCCGCGCGCGACAGCATCCTCGATTAGCCACAATCGGGTACCGAACTCGCGGCGTGAGACGGCATCCGAATGGACAAATAGGCGCCGGGCAGTCGTGGTATTACCCGCGATCTGCATGTCGATTCCGAGCGCCGTCATGGCCGTCACCGCCAGCGGCTCAGCCACGAGAGCTTGCCGTGCAAGCGTGTCGGCGCGATGGCGGTCGGCGCGGGAGGCGTCGCTATTGCTGGCGATTCGCAAGGCGACCAAGCCGGCGATACGACCGTCACCGGGCGACAGTGCATAGGCGCGCTCGGAATTAGTCCGCAACAGCGTATAGCCTAGCGCCTCAGTCGTCGAGACATAGCCTAATACCAACGCCAACGCGGCAAGGCTGCCGCGCACTGCCCATTCACGTGGGCTGCGAGCGGGCTGCGACTGAGCAAGCGCACGTATCATGTCCGCCGATTCAACCCTTTTCGCGACCATAATGATAGCCATATTCATAGCCGTAGCCATAGCCGTAATGCGCCTTACGTGCTTCGAACTTAGTCAGCACACCGCCGAGAATATGCGCGTTGGCGGCCAGCAGTCGCTGGAGCGCGGTTTTCACAATACTCGAGCGGATCCCGTGCGATTCGATAGCATAGACGACGCCCTCGACTCGGCTCGCGATCAGCGGCGCATCGGCCAAACCCATCACCGGTGGGCTATCAATCACGACGTGGTCGTAGCTTTCGAGCAGCGCGGTGATGAGAAGCTGTAGACGATGTCCAGTCAGGAGCTCGGCGGCATTGGGCGGGATCGGACCAGCCGACATGACGGTGAGGCCGAGATCTGCGATCTCGAACGTCAGTTGGCTGATATCGTCCTGCCCGGTGAGGAAGTTCGAGAGGCCCCGATCGTGATCGCCACCGCCAAAGTGATGGATCGAAGGAGATCGCATGTCGCCGTCGACGAGAATGACCTTCTTGTGGGCGCGTGTCAGCATAGTTGCGAGCGCGAGCGCGGTGGTCGACTTGCCCTCTGCTGGCCGCGTTGAGGTGACGGCAAGCGAGCGGGGGACACCGTGTTCGGTGGTGAAACCGAGGCTGGTCTGGATCGCGAGATAAGCATCGACTAGGTCGGACTTGCGATCCAGTAGCGCATCGCGCGGCGCTACGTCCTCGACCTTGGGCACCGAGCCGAGAAGCGGCAAGCCGAGACGGCGCTCTATCTCGCCCGGATCGGCGATCGCCTCATCCATCTGCTCGAGTGCGAAGGCAAGACCCGCACCAATAATCAGGCCAACGAACAGCGCCAGCGCAAGATTAATGAACATCCGCGGGCTCGACGGCTTCTGCGGCAGGTCAGCCGGATCGACGATGGCGACGTTATTCACGCCTACGCCGCCTGCAACGCCGATTTCCTTGAAGCGCTGAAGCAGGCCATCATAAAGTGCGCGGTTTGTGTCCACTTCCTGCTGGTAAATATTGTACTGAATGCTGCGGCGACGGAGGTCGAGATAATTAGACTTCAGGCGCTCAACCTGTTGGCGCAGAGCATTCTCGCGCTCGGCCGCCTGGCGGTATTCGGCCTGTACTGAGCCCGAGACGCGGCTTTCCTCGCGCGCGATCGAACGATCGAACTGACTGATCTGGGACTGAAGCGCTCGCGCCGGCGGATAATCGGGCTCGAACTGCGCCATAAGCTTCTGATACTCAGCCGAAAGCTCGGCACGGCGCTGGCGCAGCATGTTAATTGCTTGGTTGCGCAGTGCTTCGGCGGACGAACCAGCGCTACCGGATTCTCGGAAACGCGCTTCCGTCTGGATCCGGTCGGCAATAGCCTGCGACAGCGCGGAGTTTAATGAGGCAAGCTCATCGGCGACGATTGATCGCTCGGCTGTCTGGTTTTCGCCCGCCCCTTGCGCGGGCAAGTTGATGATCCGCTGTTGCTCGGCATAGCTCACGAGTTGGCGTTGCGATTCGTCAAGCCGCTCCTTGACTTGGCCAAGCTCACGCTGGAGCAGGTTGCGACCGTAAGACGTTGCCTGAACCTTGCGTTCCAGATTGGTTTGAATGAAATTCTCGGCCCAGGCATTGGCTACTTTTTGCGATAAGGCAGCGTCAGGGCTGGTGAAGCGGATCGTCACCAAGCGCGACAAACGCGTGGGATCGATGGTGACGTTCTTTAGCAGCACTTCGCCGGCGATCCGTAACCGCTCGGCGCGCCCCGCGCTCATATAGCGGCCATCGACCTGGCGGAAAGCGACGTCATCCTGTTTCACCCCGTACCGCATGAAAAAAGCGGGGTCGTCAACGAGGCGGAGACGGGTCGCTACGCGTTCGGCAAGAATTCGGGACTGAAGGAGGCTATACTGGGTCTGGTAGAATTCTTGGTCAGCAACGCTAGTCTCGCGTTCTACGCCTTGGAAATTTGTAACTTGGCTCGAATCGCGCGAAATCTCTATCGTCGCGGCGGCAGTGAATCGAGGGGTCATTAGCAGCGTGACGATAAGCCCCAAGACAAAGCATGCTACCACTGCGCCGATGATGACATAACGCCAACGTATTGCGATGCGAAGAAACTGCCGGATCATTGGTATCGACTCACTCGCCGGCGTGATCGACGGTAGGTTCGACGGCAGCGCGGGATTCGAGCTGATCGGTGGATTGATTGCAATCATTTTGCGGCGCCTTACTGCAGAACGGCGATCAGGGGCGCCGCGAGGATTGGCGACAGCGATACCAAATCACGGAACAGGCGGCGCTGTGGCGAGTCGCCGACAATGATAAGATCATTGGCGTAAACGGGTGGATCATCATACACGCCACGGCGGATCGCAGCGATATTGTAGAGACCGGCCATCCGTTTCCCACTGACGGTGCGTAGAATAACGACATCGTCCTGCCTGGCGAATTCGGTGAGGCCTTTCGCCGAAGCAACGACGCGCATCAGCGTCATCTGGTTTGTGACAGGATAAAGACCAGGTTCAACCACCGAACCGTCAATCGTCACGACCTGACTGACCGAACTTTTGATGTTGACCGTAACTTGCGGATTGCGGACATACCGGGCCTTTAGCGCCGTCTTGATTGTGTCAGCCAATTCCTCGGCCGTTTTGCCGCGCGCATCGATCGTGCCTGCTATCGGCATGGCGATCCGGCCACTTGCATCGACCTGCATTTCGCGATCAAGGTCGGAGATGCCGAAGACACTCACCTCAATAGTATCGAGCGGGCCGATCAGCGCCGGACGGTCGGCCACAACGAGATCGCTGCGATTAGGGGGCGGCAAAACGCTCGACCCGTCGACGACGGCCAGGCTGCCGTTCGATCGAAGCGGCTCGGGCGAGGCGCAGGCCGTCGTTGCCAGCGCCAGGCAAATGACAGAAAAAGAAAAACGCATGCGCGTGGATGTTCCGTCGGATAAATGAGAAGTAGGTCGCTCTATAGGTTTGCCGATACGTTGGGTAAAGCGGCCTGCGTTTGATGATCTGCGCGCGCGAGCCAGACCGCTGCGACGGTAAGGATTGCCATGATAGTCGGGGTGCGGGCGGGATAGTCGGTGAGGCTGGCGACTAGTACCAGCAGCACGATCGCCGAACCCAGTCGCCCGAGTGATACCACCTCGTCAGGGCGTGCACGCCAGACACGGACAGTGGCGACCGCCCACCAAAAGATGCCCGCTGCGAGCAGCGCGATCCCCGCCAAGCCGCCATCTAGCGCAATACCGAGAAAGTCGTTGTGCGCTTGGTTGAAATAGGTGGACTTGAGGAGCGCAAAGGGCTCATGGATACGGAAGACGGGATCGAACCCGCCAAAACCCGATCCGAAGGGCAGGTAGAGAGCGATCATTGCCAGCACCGTCGGCCGCCCGCGGGCGCGCATGTCCTCACTGTTGGCGAGCGCTATCAGGCGGGTGAGCGCATCCGCGCGGTCAACCGCGAAGCTCAGTGCCACGACGGCGGTGATGACGAGCACCCCTACGCCGACCAGCGCGGGCAGCATCCAGCGCGGCGCACCATTTAGCCGCAGATGAAGCTGTTTCCTTACGAGTACGAGTGCGAGTACTAGTGCGAGCATACCGAGCAACATTCCGCTACGCGAACCTGTCGCCAAGATCGTCAGCACGAAGAGTAGGATAAGTCCGCCCACCAACGGCCCTCGCCAGCGCACTGCGTCGTGATTGGCGAATGCCCAGACCGGCGCGACTAGGCAGCCGATCGCCAAAAACAGCGCGAAATGATTACGATTGGCGAAGATGCTACTGACGACGCCGGGTGTGTCGTTGAGGAAGGGACTGTTGAACCCAGCGCCCGAGAATTGGAAGAGCCCAAGCAGGGTCGCTGCGCCCATCATCGCGATCAGCATCGACAGCAGCCGACAATTGACCCGTTCGTTCGCTTGGGCAAGGACGAGGAGCGTCGCTGCGGGCACGATGAGTGAGGCAAGCGCGTTGCGCGTTGCCCCCGGCGTCATCGTCCAGGGCCGCCAGCCCGCATGCTCGCCGGGGATAAGGAGTATGGCGCGCCCCGGTAGCGCCTGCCACCAGGCCGGCGGGAGCGGAATAAGTTGGACAAGCGGCAGCGCGATCGCAGCAGCGAGCAAAAACAGGATTGGGCGAAGTCCGGCAAGCATTGGCCTTGGCCCGCCAAGCACCGCAATGACAACGATAGCCCATGCGCCGGCGCGCACGATGACCTGTCCCATCTCATCGCCCTTCGATGCGCCGCCTGCGATCCAGACGAGAGCCAGAAGCGCGGCGATGAGAATGAACGGAAGATTGGGGCGAAAGGCAGTGGGCTGCCGGGCTGAACGCGGAAAAACCATGGCGGCTCAGTTAGCCGATCATGACGGTTTGCGAAACACGAGTGTAGTCCTATTCCCGGAACATCGCTGCGCGGCCCTCTTGACTTAGAGGCAGTCGTCGAGCGGCAGTAGTTTATGCCGTCGGAACGCCACAACCATCACCTCTTTAGCCTTGGACAAGGTCATTGAATGAGTGGCGTTCGGCCCGGTCTTCAAATCCGCGACCGCTGCCCACTTCCGCCACTTTCCCACCGTCTTCGGGTTGATGCTCAGCCCACGACTCAGCGTCGCGAGCGAAGCTTGCAATCGATGTATTGCTGCTCGGCCGGCGTGCGCGGGCGTGGCGCACCCATGACGTACCTGTCCCATGTGGCTTCCTTCCATTCCAACGGAAGGATTGCACCATCAAGCCGCGGTATCAAACACCTAGAAAAGAACGGGTTTCTCTCTAGGGTTAGAGCAGAGATGAGTTGAGGGTAGGGGTGCTATTTTAGTGGAGCTAGCCCTGTGCCCGATAACAATGATTCCCGGACGCAGCGCTAGCTCGTTCGGATCGATCCTGTCATAGCGGGATGATGGCGCGCCAACGGCTCATTTCCGATGCGATCGTCCCGGGCGTCGGTGATGACGGGCAAGTGCTCGCAATGCCGATCCCTCTCCAGCCGGCGTTGCCGGCGATCCTCGATGCCAAGATCGAGCGGGCGGCGGCTTATGCCAAGGCGGCTCGATCAACCGCGACGCGACGAGCGTATGAGTCGGATTGGGCGATCTTCGCAGCTTGGTGCGATGCGCATGGCCTGGCAGCCTTACCGGCATCGCCTGATGTCGTGGCGGTATTCGCGAGCGATCAGGCGACCGCCGGGCTCAATCCTGCGACGATCAATCGCCGCGTCGCGGCGATTGGGCATCAGCATCGTGCCGCGGGCTATCCCGCCCCGACCGCCTTGCCGACCGCGGGGCGGCTTGCCGAGGTGCTTGCCGGGATCCGCGCCGAGCATGGCGGGGTGAAGCGCCGCAAGGCGCCGGCGGACGCTGCGGCGTTGCGCAACATGCTGGCCGCGATCGAGGGGAATGGGCTGCGTGCGCTGCGGGATCGGGCGATTCTGGCGATCGGGATGGCGGCGGCCCTGCGGCGCTCGGAGCTTGTGGCACTCGAGGTAGGGCATGTCGGGATCGTTCCCGAAGGTCTCAGGCTGACGATCGCGCGATCGAAGACTGATCGGGCGGGCGAAGGCGCGGTGATCGCGATCCCCGAGGGTACGCGGATTCGACCCAAAGCGTTGCTGCTCGCTTGGATGGCGGCGGCCGGGCATGGCGAGGGGGCATTGTTCCGACGGCTGACGCGCAAGGATGTGCTGACCGATGCGGCCATGTCCGACCGGGCGATCGCGCGACTGGTACAGACCCATGCCGCCGCGGCGGGATATGATCCGACGCAGTTCGGCGGGCATTCGCTTCGGGCGGGGTTCATCACCGAAGGCGCGGCGCAGGGTGCGACGATCTTCAAGCTGCAGGAGGTCAGCCGGCATAAATCGGTGCAGGTTCTGTCTGATTATGTGCGCAACGCCGAGCTGTTCAAGGATCATGCCGGACAGAGGTTCCTCTGATCCTTGCGTGTCTATGTGTCTACAGTCAGACATGAAGGCGCAGCGATCGGTGATGTGGACGCCGGCGGGAGGCCTCACTGCGTCGCCATCGGCGTGATTGGCAGCGAAAGATCGGCGTCGGGATGATCGAGCAGCCGGAGCAGGATTTGCGAGACGAGGGGAGGGGGTACGCCCTCGTCCAGCATCATGGCGAAAAACGCATCGTCGTTGGGCGACGGGATCATGTCCTCGATCACGAGGTTGGCGCGGGAGTCTGCCATGTCCTCATGCCACATGGCGATCTCCGCCGGCGTGCCGCGCACGAACTCCATCGCGCGGACCTGGGCGCGGATCGCCTCGATATCGAAATCGCTCATGGCGTCGTTCTTTCCGATCAGAGCAAGGCATGCGGATCGATCATGGCTTGCCCGGATGCCGTCCCGCCCGCTGGGGGAGGACAAGGATCAGCAGCACGATGGCGACAGCCAGCACGGTGGTGGCGACGGGACGGCTGAACTCAAGCCCGTCCTTTGCGACCGGCTTGTCGAGAAAATCGCCGACCGTCGCACCCAACGGCCGCGTCAGGATGAAGGCCGCCCAGAACAGGATCACGCGCGAAACCGGTGTCTGGAAGTAAAGCGCGGCGACAACGGCGAGCGCCCCGCCGAAGACCAGCGCAGCCCCGGAATAGCCGAGGCTGCCGTCAGCGACCCAATCGCCGAGCGCGGTGCCGAGTGTCTGCGACAGGGTGATGGTGATCCAGTAGAAGGTTTCCTCGCGCGGCCCGACGACGGTATCGACCGCGACGCTGCCGAGTGTCCTATACCAGGCGACGAGTGAGGCGAGGACGCAGCACAGCAGCAGCAGGGAGCCGCCCGGATAGCCGATGCCGAGCGACCGGGTGGCGAAGTCGGCGAGCGTCGTGCCGGCTGTCGTGGAGGCGATGATCGTGGCCCAATAGAGCCAGGGATTGAACCATCGCGCCCTGATTTGCAGCCACACCAGCCCGACCAGCAGCAGCCCGAAAATCGCCGTCCCGATGAGATGACCGTTGAGGCCTGACTGACCGGCATCCGGCGTCGTCTCGCCGAGCCAGCTCATCGAGACGGTGTCGCCGCCCGTTTCACCGAGGGTGGTCGCCAGAATCTTGATGACCCAGAAGCCGAGCGTGACCGCCGGAACCTTGGTCACTGCGTCAGTCAGTTGTTCACGCGTCATAGGGGATCTTCCCGCAGCTCGTCGTCCGCATCCTGTTCGGCATCGAAGGCGCGTTTCCCGCGTCGCTTCCACAACGCGAGAATGTCGCCGGCATCATCGCCGCGGCCACGCCCCACGATTTCAAGCAGCGCGCCGTAGATGGTCGCGCGATCGTCGTCGGCGAGGTCGACCAGTCCGGCCTTTTGGACGAGGCCGCCAAGCTCGATCAGGTGCCGGGTACGTTCGCGACGAGCCAAGACCCAGCCCCTGCTATTCGTTCGCCGTTGGCCCGCTTCCGTCCGCAGCGTCGCTGCGCGGTTCAGTCGCAGCGCCCGATCCGTCGATTGCAGCCGCGCCGCCACCCTTGCGCCCGCGCCGTTGAAAGAAGGCCGCGCCCTTCGCGCGCCATGCCTCCTTCGCGCTCGTATCCTTCGATCCGATCGCATCGAGGAGGACGCCCGCAAGTGTTTCAGCATCGAGCGCATCGGCTCCGGTTGCGGTGACGAGCTGGCCGAGCTGTTCAACCCGCTTCGCCTTCAGTGCACGAGCCTTGTTGCCCAGAGCCTTCAGTTCTGCATCGTAATCGCGCACCTTCCGCATCATTTTGCCTTTCCTCGTCTCGGTCGGCGCAATCCTATCAGCCCAATCGAAAGGGTAAAGCCGCAACACACAGGAAGCGTCATCAGGTCAGTCAGGAGATGCGAAGCAGATCGTGAATGCGCGCTTATACGTCGTTGCCAACGTACGCTCAGTGGTGCATCATGGTATTCGCGATGGCGATCTACCATTTCAGCGCCAAGGTCATCAGCCGGGCCAACGGATCCAGCGCCGTTGCGTCTGCCGCCTATCGTTCCGCTTCCGAGCTGCCCGATCAGCGACTGGGGCGATCGCACGATTTCTCGAACAAGACCGGTGTCATTCATTCCGAGGTGATGTTGCCGGAGGGCGCACCGGAGCGTTTGCGCGACCGTGTTACGCTGTGGAACGACGTCGAGGCAGGCGAGAAGCGCAAGGATGCGCAGCTCGCCCGCGAGGTGGAATTCTCGATTCCACGCGAGATGAACGAGAAGCAGGGCATCGCGCTTGCCCGCGATTTCGTCGCCAAGCAGTTCGTCAGCCGGGGAATGGTCGCGGACCTCAACGTGCATTGGGACAAGGCGAAGGACGGTAGCCCGAAGCCGCACGCGCATGTCATGCTGTCGATGCGCGATGTGGGACCGGACGGGTTCGGGCAGAAGAGCCGTGACTGGAATGCCCCTGCGCTTCTGAAGGTGTGGCGCGAGGCTTGGGCGGCGCATGTCAACAAGCGCATGGTGGAGCTGGAGCTGGAGGTGCGGATCGACCATCGCTCCTATGCCGATCAGGGCATTGAACTGGAGCCCCAGCACAAGATCGGGCCCGCAGGAATGCGCCGCCTGGATCGCGGCGAGGATGCCGAACGCGCGGCCGATCACCGGCGCATTGCGCGCGAGAACGGCGAGAAGATCGCGGCCGACCCACGCATCGCGCTGGACGGTATCACGCGGCAGCAGTCGACCTTTACGAACCGCGACCTCGCGACATTCGTGTTCCGTCATTCGGACGGCAAGGAGCAGTTCGACCTGGTGATGGCGGCGGTGCGCGCCAGCCCCGAGCTGGTGGCGTTGGGGAAGGACGGCCGCGACCAGGAACGGTTCACCTCTCGTGACATGATCGCGACCGAGGCGCGGTTGGAAAAGGCGGGCGATGACCTGGCGCGGCGCGGCGAGCATGGCGTGTCCGAGCGGCAGCGGGCCGGCGCGTTGGAAGCGGCGGAGCGGCGGGGGCTTACGCTGTCCGGTGAGCAGCGCGACGCCTTAGACCATATAACGGCCAGGCAAGGGCTGGCGTCGATCGTCGGCTATGCCGGCACCGGCAAGTCGGCGATGCTGGGCGTCGCGCGCGAGGCATGGGAGCGCGAGGGCTATCAGGTACGCGGTGCGGCGCTGTCCGGGATCGCGGCCGAAAATCTGGAAGGCGGATCGGGCATCCAGTCGCGTACCATCGCCAGCCTCGAGCATGGCTGGGCGCGGGGACGCGACCAGCTTGGACCACGTGACGTGCTGGTCGTCGACGAGGCGGGCATGATCGGCACCCGCCAGATGGAGCGGGTGTTGTACCATGCCCGCGATGCCGGCGCGAAGGTCGTGCTGGTCGGCGACCCCGAGCAGTTGCAGGCGATCGAGGCGGGCGCGGCGTTCCGCTCGATCGCGGAGCGGCACGGGGCGGCCGAGATCACCCAGGTTCGCCGGCAGCGCGAGGACTGGCAGAAGGAAGCGACGCGGGCGCTGGCGACCGGCCGTACTCCGCAAGCGCTGAATGCCTATGCCGCGCACGGCATGGTCCATGCCGTGGACACTCGCGACGCTGCACGTGCCGAACTGGTCGACAGTTGGGATCGCCAACGCCGGGCCGATCCCGACCAGACCCGCATCATCCTCACCCACACCAATGCCGAGGTCCGACAGCTGAACGTGGAGGCGAGAGACCGGCTTCGCATGACCGGCGAGCTGGGCGAGGACGTGGCGTTCGCGACCGACCGCGGGCATCGCGACTTCGCCGCGGGCGACCGGTGCATGTTCCTGCGCAACGAGCGATCGCTGGGCGTGAAGAACGGCACGCTGGGGACGATCGCGCACGTCACGCCGGAGGGCATGACAGTGCGGCTCGACGGCGGGCGCGAGGTGACGTTCGCGGCGAAGGATTATGCGGCGGTCGATCACGGCTATGCCGCGACCTTCCACAAATCGCAGGGCGTGACGGTCGATTGTGCGCATGTTCTTGCGACACCCGGGATGGACCGGCACAGCGGCTATGTCGGACTGTCGCGGCATCGCGAGGGCGTGCAGCTCCATTACGGCCGCGACGACTTTGCCGATCAGGGCAAGCTCGCGCGTGTGCTGTCGCGCGACCGCGGCAAGGACATGGCGGGCGACTATGCGCCCGAGCGCAGCGAACAGGACCATGCCCGCGCCTTCGCCGATCGGCGCGAAATCCGGTTCCCGGAACGCACACGCCAGATGGTGGAGAAGGTGCGCGACATGGTTCGGGATGGCGCGCGCGGCATGTTCGCGGGGTTCCGGCCGAAGCCTGCGGTCGAGCGTGACGGAGCGGCGATCGGCACCGACCGTCCTGACCAAGCCAAGGCAATCCGTGACTATGCCCGCGTTGCGGCCGACGTGCGGCGGATGCAGGCACGGGACCTGCCGGTGCTGCCGCATCAGGACACTGCGGCACGGCGCGCGATCGCGGCATTGGATGCGATCCGCCCCTATGCCGCTCGCGACCTTGCGTCCGCGATGCAGCGCGAGCCTGGGCTGATCGATCAGGCGGTGAGCGGCCATACGGATGGGGCGGTGCGGGCGATGGCCGAGGAACAGCGCGTGCGGCTCGATCCTGAGGCACGCGCTGATCGGTTCGTCGCCGGCTGGCAGGCGATGCAGCGGCAGCGTGCCGGGCTCGAGCGAAGCGGCGACAGCGCCGGCGCCGAACGGGTGCAGGCGCGGATGGAGACAGAAGCGGCCGGGCTCGCCCGCGATCCGCAGCTCGAATCCGCGCTGCGCCGTCGCGCATCAGAGCTGGAGCTGGACATGCAGCGCGAGCGCTCGATCGGTGACGCACTGATGCGATCGATCGAACCGGGCCGGAACCGCGACCGGGGTATGAGCCGGTAGGGTTTCGTGCCGTCGTGCGGAAAGAGGGGGCAACATGGACGAGGGCGAATACGAACGGGATGCCGCGGCGGAAGCGTTCGAAGGCGTACGCGGCGAACTGGCGTTGCTCCGGCGCGCAATCGAAGGGATCGCGGCGCGTGACGATCGGCCTGAACCGCCCGACTATAGCGAGACGCTGGGGCAGATCACGAAGCTTGCGACCGCCACCTACCAGCGCGCGGAAATCTTGCGGAAGGCAACGGAGGAAGAGACGGTCGCACGTCAGGTCGCCGCCCGGATCACCGGGGCTGTCGCCGAGGACCGGCAGGCAGTGAAGACCGCAGCCGGCGAGCTACGCGATGCGACGCGTGCCTTGCAAGCCGTCACCGTCTCGGCACGGCGCAGTGACGAGCAGAACCGCTGGCTCGCGTGGACCGCGATCGGCGGGATCGTCGTCGGCATGATCGTATGGGCGGTATTCGCCGGCATCGTCGCGCGTGCCGTCCCCGCGGGCTGGCAATGGCCCGAGAAGATGGCGGCGCGCACGCTCGCCATGCCGATGTGGGAGGGCGGACAGCGCATGATGCGGAGCGCCGGGCCCGAGGCGTTCGCGAATATCGCGGCGGGCGACCGGATCGTCACCGCTAATCGGAACACTCTGGAGGCATGCCGCAAGCGCGTGGACAAGGCGCGTAAGCCCCTGCCCTGCACGATCACCATGTCGCCCGCCCTGCCTGCTGATACGCAGCGCTAGGCCTGTGATCAGCGGGCGGGCGGTCATCGCTAGTGTTTCAGGCTGCCCCCGTTCAGTCGCAGGCGCGATGCCGGGCGGACGAGGCGTCCCCAGCGTGGTTGCGTGGCACCGGTGAGCGTGTCGGCAAGGCGCGCGCGGGCTGGCGCGGACAGTCGTGCCCACGCCGTCTGCTCGCGTAGCGTCAGCGCGTAGAGTCGCCAGCCGCGGTTGCTCATGCAGGTTTCGATCGGGTCGTCCGGTGTGACGGGCGGTACGTCTTGGGCGGTGCCTATCGGGGGCGTGAGCCTGCGGTCCTTGACCACCGCCGGGCCGGTATCGGCCATCGGTTGGGTGGCGATCGCCAGGCAGCGGGCGAGGTCGGCGTCGCGGGTCGCGACACTGGCGCCGGGGCGGTTATAGAAACGCGCCGGGAGGGTCGTCAGCAGGGGATCGGCCCGGGTCAGCGCCAGGGCGGTCAGCAGGGCGACGGGCATGGGCGGCTCCTCCTCAAGCGGTCTATTTGATCTTCGATGAGCGGGGGCTGACTGGATCGCCCCGCCTTGCGTCAGCGAAGCAACCGCGGGTCGAAGCGGAACGGGTCCGTCCCGACCACCCTCACCCGCTTCATGTCCGCGTGGCGCACGTTCAGCAGCAGGTTCGCCTCTTGCGGCACGACGACGCTGCGCACACGCAGGCCCAGCGCCTGGCTGGCGTCGAGGAAGGCGTCCCCCGCCTGCCGACAGGCATCGGCATCCGTCGGCGTGCCGTCCAAGCTGTGGAGCGTTGCATCATCTGGGACGTCGATCGCCAGCAACACCATGTCGTCGGGGATGAGATCGGGCGGCAGGTCGAGGTGGACCAGCACCTCCAGAACCGCGAGGCTCGGCGTAGCGGCAGTATAGACCATCGCCCGTCCCGGCGAATTCCACCGTCCGCCCCACATACGCGCGCCCTCGCCGTCCAGCGCGGCATGCGCTGCCTTGCACAGGCGATGGACGATCACGCCGCGAGGCCATGCGCGATCTGCCCCAGCAGCGCCTCCACGGCGCGCGCGCCCTGATCCGTGTCGGTCATCGCGAGGGGCGTTTCGCCGTCAAGCGCGCGATTTTCGCGCGTCAGCCAGGCATGCGCCTTGTCCGGGTCGGCGAACGTCTCCTCGGCCGCGGCAACTACGCTCACCACGCGCACGATCCGGTCGGACTCTGCCGGATCGAGCGGCTGGGCCGCATCCTGGCGTCGCTTGAAGGTCCGCCGGTTGAGGATCTGCGGGTCGAGCGCGCTGAACGTCAGCCGGGAGGCGCGCAGGAAATGATCGACGGCCTGAGTCGGCAGGCCGCGACGGACCAGCCGCATCACGTCGCGCTCGCTGTGCAGCGGCCCCGTGTTCGCCTCGCCCCCCAGCAGAGTCTGTATCCGTCCTACCGCACTCATGCCTGTGCTCCGCATTTTGCCGGATTGTCACCGGCAAAGTGTAGATAGGCATCGCGCGTGATGGCAGCAAGTCGGTGCGTCGAACGACGGCGACGTTCTGATTTTATGCCATTCCAAGGCGGGTGTCGCGGCAGGCCCCAAACGACAAAGGGCGGCGGATACATCGACCCGCCGCCCCCGTCATGCCGTGTCGCGTTCGATCAGAACGACAGCTTCAGGCCGCCGCGATAGGCCTGGTTGCGCACGTCGCTGCGTTCGAAGGTCGTGTCGGCCGACAGCGACAGCGTCGCATTGCCGGTGCGGTAGGAGAGGCCCGCCGACACTTCGCCCCAGTCGCGGTCCTGGTTCGCGACCGCGAACGGCGTGCGCAGCGGGGTGCCGCCGGCGAAGCCTGCCAGGAACACGTTCGAGCGGTCCTGGAAATCGTGGACGTAATAGGCCGAGGCGAACGGGCGCAGGCCCTGGGCATTGCCGTCGAGCTGCAGGCCGGCGCGGGCCTGGATGCTGCGATAGCTGTCCTTCGACGTGGCGAGCGCCGGACCGGTGCCGGTTTCCGCGGTCGGCGTGAAGTCGATGCGGTTGGTGCGCACCGCGACGCGCGGGCCGAAGCGCAGCGCCTCGCTACCGGCATTGTAGGTCGCACCGATTTCGCTCGACAGCGCCAGGGCGTTGTCGCGGGCGCGCAGGTCGAAGGCGGTGCCCAGGAACGTGCCGGTGCGGCGGGTGCGCGACTGATAGACGCCGGCGCTGGTCTGCACGTCGAGCGAGGGGCCGAGCGAGCCACCGATGCGGCCGTACAGCGTGCCCTGGATCAGCTCGCCACGCGCGGTCTGGCCGGCGTTCGGCTTGCCGTCGATCTTGGTATAGGAAAAGCCGAAGCCCAGCATGCTGGTGTCGTCGACCTTCGCCTCGATCCCCGCCGCGACGTAGAAGCCGTCGAACCGGTCACGCCCGGTCTGCGGGACCGTGCCGGGCATCGATGCGCTCGACCCGTCGAGATAGCCGCCCGCCAGATAGACCGCGGCGTTTTCGGGCAGGACGTTTTCCTGCAGCGTCGTCGCCGGCGTGTCGCTGACCATCGCGGCCTGGCCCGGCATCGCGATCTCATTGGCGGCAAATTCCATGGGCTTGCCGATCATTGCGATCGAACCGCCCTGGAACGTCTCGGGCGCCATCGCCGAGATGCGCTCGCGATAGAAGCGCGCCATATTGTCGGTCGCGACGGTGCCGATCGCGCGCTTGGTCGTCTCGGCGCGCGGCGCCAGGCTTTCCAGCGTCGCCTGAATCGTCGATGCCGACTGGAGGTCGAGGCCGCCGTAGATGCCGAACAGCGAATTGTACGCGGCCGACCGGTTGCCATCGAGCAGGCGGGCATAGGCCATCTGCACCGGTGTGTTGGCGACGACGCTGGTGTACGGACGCGCCGCGACGCTCGCGGTGACCGCGGTCGGGCTATAGCTGAGCAGCGGATACAGGATCGCGCTGAACGACGTGGTGTCGCCGAACGTGCCGGTGACGCCGTTGCTGGCGGTCAGGATCGTGTAGCTGTCGCCGAAGCGTGGATCGCGTGCGGTCGGCCGCAGCGTCACCGTGCCGCCGCTCAGCACTGCGCGGTTGGTGACGATCAGGTCCGACGTGCCAGGCAGGCCGACGTCGACCAGATACTGGCTACCGCTCGCGAAGGTGGTGGTGCCCGCGACGGTGAGCGTGCCGATCGCGCCGACGTTGCCCGGCGCGACGATGCCACCGCTCGCCGCGGTCAGCGAGGCGAGGCTGCCGGTGCCGCCGATGGTGCCGCCCCCGGCTGCGGTCAACGCCGAGCGGGTCAGCGCGCCGTTGACGGTCAGCGTGCCTTGTTCCACGCGGGTCGCGCCGCTGTAGCTGTTGCTGCCCGTCAGGATCAGCTCACCCCCGCCACGCTTGGTGAGGCCGCCGATGTCAGCGGGGAAGCTCGCCAGCACTTCGGCCGAATAACGGTCGCGCGCGTCCTGGATGTTGTTGCTCCAGACGTCGACGCCGCCCGTCGCGACATTGACTTCGCGCGTCTGGCGTAGCGCGGTGGGGCCGGCTAGCGCGACGTCCATCTGTGGGGCGCCCCAGCCCGACTTCAGGTCGACGCCCGGCGTGTCGAGATCCTTCGAGCTCGAGACGAGAATGTCGGAGATGAGGCCGGTGTTGTAGTTCGGGAAGCGGCTCATCAGCACGGCCGCGAAGCCCGACACGTTGGGCGCCGCCATCGACGTGCCGGTCAGCACGCCATAGCCCGGGCCGGTGATGGTCAGGTATTGCTTCATGTCGGCCTGCAGCTGCGCATTGGCCTTGGTCAGCACGAGCTTCGAGAAATCGACGCCGAGGATGTCGGTGTTGGCCGAGACGATGCCGGCGATGCGGCTGGTGTAGCCGTCGGGATCGGCGCTGGTGAAGCGCGCGCCATAGGCGAGCGTGATGCCGACCGCTTGCTGCGCGAGGAAGGTGCTCTCCGCATCCAGGTCGAACCTCGTGCCGGCCTGCTGCGCGGCAAACTGGCGGTTGAGATAGCCGTTAAGGACGTTGATCCAGGCGTTGACCGCGGCATTCTGCAGCGCGCTCAGCGTCGCGGCGCTGTAGATCGTCGGATACATGGCGCGCGTGTACTTGGCCTGGATCCCGGCGCGATCGAGCGTCGTGACATTGAAGGTCGAGACGATCTGGCTGCCCGGCGCGGCGACGCACCAGGTCGCGGTCTGGCCGCACAGGCTGGAGCTGGGATCGGCATTGCCGCTGGCCTGGTAATTGACCACCGACAGCCAGTTCGAACGCAGGCGCAGGTCGTTGAGCGGCGTCACCGCGTCGAGGCTGGCATGTGCGCCCGCGTCGTTACCGGCCGAGAAGACGACGAGCACGTCGTTCTTGAGGACGGGGTCGTAGAAGCCGTTGAGGGTCTGCGCGAAGGTCGACCGCGCCTGCGCCAGCGACAGCGTGTAGGGCGCCGAGGTGCTGACGCCCCAGCTGTTGTTGATGATGCGCACCTTGCCGGTGTTGGCGAGGTCAACGATGTTCTGGCGCGGCGCCGAGACCGTCGTCGAGCCGTCGATGCCGACGTCGCGCGCCCACAGGAAGTCGCCGGCCGAGAAGTTGATCGTCGCGGCCAGGATGTTGGCGCCATAGGCATTGCCAAACATCACGCCATTGGCGGTGCGATTGCCCGCGACGGTGCCCGCGACGTGCGTGCCATGGTAGCTCCACGGCGTGCGCGGGTTGATCTGGCCGTCGTTGCCATAGCCGCTCGGCGCGGCGGTGCGCAGGCCGGTAAGCTTGCCGGTGCCGGAGAAGGAGGGATGGCTGAACAACACGCCGCCATCGTTGACGCCGACCGTCTGCCCGGCGCCGTTGAGGCCGAGGACATAGGCATATTCCATGCCCATGAAGGCCTTCGAATAATCGACCTTGAACTGCGCGTCGTTGCGCCATGAGGCGAGCGCGGCGTTATAGTCGGTCGTGCGCGTGCCGTTGGCCATGTAATAGCCACCCGACGGCGGGGGCGGCGCGGTCCGGGTCTGCGCAGCGGCCGGCAGCGCGGTGAGCCCCGCCCCCAGAGCCAGCGCGGACAACGCCAAACGCAACGACGCACGATACGACTTCACGGCCATGATAACTCCCCCGATCGGATGCTCGGGCATCCGTCTCAACTTTCTAACACCCTTGTCATTTTGGCACGGTTGGCAATGGGGCTGATGCCGACGCGAACCGGGTTTGGCGGCGATGGTGGCATTATCGCCACAGGGTGGGGCCATTCTGCGTCGATCTTTTCCTGTGAACGAATTTGCCTTATATCGTTCTGGAGGAAATATGATGATGGCGACCGCCCTGCCCTCCCGCGATTTCGATGCGCCGCGTGTGCTGAGCGAGGCGATCGCGCGGATCGCGACGTTCTGGCAGCTGTCGAATGCGCGGCTGGGGGCGATCCTCGGCCTGTCGGCGCCGACCGTGTCGCGGTTGCGTGGCGGCAGCTATCGGCTGGAGGCGGGGAGTAAGCCGTTCGAGCTGGCGCAGCACCTGCTCCGTCTGTTCCGCTCGCTCGACAGCTGGCTGGGGCAGGACGACGAGGCGGCGCGATCGTGGTTGGCGACGCCGAACCTCGATCTGGGCGCCGCGCCGCTCGAGCTGATCGCGAGCGTGCGCGGGCTGCTGCGCACCGGCGACTATGTCGACGCGCTGCGTGCGCGTGTCTGAGGCGCTTTCCGATCACGCCCGCCCCTATCGCGGGCGGGTGATCCGCATGGTGGAGGGGCAGCACCGCATTGCTACCAACCGCCTCGCCGACAATGGTGCTGACCAGGCGTTGCTCGAGGCGCTGGCCGACGACGTCAAGCCGGCGCTGCCGCCCGCGGCGCAGCGCCTGCCCTGGCTGGTTGTCGCGCCGTTCCGGTATGGCCTGGGGCGCCCGTCGCGGTTCCGCGGCTCCGACGTGCTGCCCGGCATCTTCTACGCGGCGGAGGATATCGCGACCGCGGTCGCCGAGACGGCCTATTGGCGGCTGGTCGCCTTTTTGCGTTCGCCGGGCTTCCGCCGGCCGCGCACGCCGACGCCGATGTCGGCCTTCGCCGTCCATGTCGCGAGCGGGTCCGCGCTCGACCTGACGCAGGCGCCGTTCGACACCCCCGCGGGCCGCTGGACGCATCCGACCGATTATACGGCGACGCAGGCGCTCGCCGCGGCCGCGCGAGTCGCCGGCATCGGGGCGCTGCGGGCGCCGTCCGCGCGGGCAGGGGGCGGGATCAACGTCGCGGTGCTCGACCCCGCCGCTCTGGTGCCGCCCCCTGCCCCGCATTCAAGCTGGGCGTTCCTCGCCACGCACGACGGCCTGATCGCGACGCGCGAGATGCGCAGCGAGGCGCTGCGCTTCACCGCTGCGGGGTTTGGAATCGGTTGACATGTCGGGGTGTCGACATGTCGGCTATGCGACGCGTAGAGTCATTAGGTAGTTCACGCGAAGACGCGAAGACGCGAAGGTGTCGCGCTGCGGTGCGGCCGTCGTGCCTGATACTCTGTATGCATGGGACGCGTATGCGGCGCGGCATGCGAGCCCTCTTCGCGTCTTCGCGTCTTCGCGCGAACCAAAACTACCGCGGCGTCAGCTCCACCAACGCGCCATTGTCGCCGTCGCGCAAGACCCAGAGCGAGCCGTTCGGCCCCTCCTCCACCTCGCGCGTGCGGCTACCCAACCCTATCTGTAATCTGCGTCCACTCGGCGGTTGCATCTCGCCGGCGCAGCTCGTTGCGGTTGACGAACACGATGCGGCTCATCATCCGAAGATCGTCCACGCGCGGCTTACCGTGGCCCTTGAGACAGAAAGGCCGAAGCCGTTCCGTCTGATCATCCGTCAGTCAGTACAGGTCGGTCATTCCAATCTTCTCCCGGAGCCTGAATCAGATCGCGCGCCTCACATCAATGGGGCCTGATCCCGATTCAGTAACAAATGCATTGGTTACTCCAAAACGATATCTGGGAAACTGCTTCGACAGGTCGATTCAAATTGATTGTTTCGATCTCGATCTTTCGGTCTAAGGGATAAGTCCCTACGGAGTTTCCTGACCTATATGACGATCGTTCCTGTGATCCTTTCGGGAGGATCGGGCACCCGGCTGTGGCCGATGTCGCGCCCCGAAATGCCCAAGCAGCTGCTACCGCTGACCGCGGACGAGACGATGCTGCAGCTGACCGCACGACGGGCGCATGGCGAGACGTTTGCGGCGCCGATCGTCGTGGCCAATGCGCGGCACGCCGATGCGATCGACGAACAGCTTGCGGCCGCCGACGCCAAGCCGCAGGCGGTGATCCTGGAGCCGGCCGGCCGCAACACCGCGCCGGCGATCGCGCTCGCCGCGCTGGCGGCAGGGGCGGAGGACGCGTTGCTCGTCATGCCGTCCGACCACGTCATCGCCGATGTCGAGGCATTCCGCGCCGCGGTGGACGCCGCGATGCCGATGGTCGCGGATGGCTGGCTGGTCACGTTCGGGATCGCGCCGGATGCGCCCGAAACCGGCTATGGCTGGATCCAGGTCGGCGACCAACTGGCCGAGGGCGTGCATCGCGTCGCGCGCTTCGTCGAAAAGCCGCCGCGCGACCGTGCCGAGGCGATGCTGGCGGCGGGCGATCATGTGTGGAACGGCGGCATCTTCCTGTTCCGCGCCGACATGTTTCTGGGCGCGCTGGCGGCGCATGCTCCGGCGATCCTGACCGCCGCGCAGACGGCGATGCGGCAAGCCCGGCGCGAAGGCGTGCGGGTTTATCCGGATGCGGACGCGTTCGGGGCGTCGCCGTCGGATTCGATCGATTATGCAGTGATGGAACGCGCCGATCGCGTCGCCGTGGTGCCGGTGGCGATGGGCTGGAGCGACGTCGGCAGCTGGGACGCGCTACTAGCGATCAGCCCGTGCGACGAGCGTGGCAACCACCATCGCGGCGAAGTGCTGGCGATCGACACGAACAATTGCCTGATCCGATCGGACGGCGTCCGCATCTCGGCGGTGGGCGTCAGCGACCTGATCGTGGTGGCATGCGGCAACGACGTGATGATCGTGCCGCGCGGTCGCAGCCAGGACGTCAAGAAACTGATCGAGGCGATGTAGAAGTGAGCGCCCCGCCGGGCCGTCAGGCGATGACGGCCCGGGCGAACAGCGCGGCGATGCCATTGCGGCATGACGTGGCCGTGCTCATCGGATCCCGATTGGCACGCGCATCGGGTGTCACGATAGCGTAACGCCGAATCCATCCCCACGTAACATTCCCCCGCCACGGGCAGCGGCGACACGACCGGTGCGGGGAGCATCGGCGCCACCACGCTCAGGGGGAGCATCATGCACGCCATTCGTCCGGCCTTCCGCGCGCTTGCGGGGGTTTCGCTTGTCGCACTCGGTTTCGCCGCGCAGCCGGTGCTCGCCGCCTCGGTGGATGCGCCGGCCGCCACGCCGGCGGGGGCGCCGATCGAGGGGCCGATCGTGTCGGGCCGCATTTATGACGCGAGCGGCCTCGCGCTGCCCGGCGCGCGCATCGTCGTCGAGGGCACGGGCGCGCAGGCGACGACCAATTTGCAGGGTGAGTTCACCGTGGCGACGCCGGATGCGAGCGGCGACGTCACCTTGCTGATCGACTATCTCGGCCGTCCGCCGGTGACGCGCACGATCACCGCGGCCGAACGCGGTCGCGCCGTGTCGTTCACGTTGCCCGCGGCGAGCGGCGGGGAGGGCGACATCGTCGTCGTCGGCGCGTCGCTGGTCGACAATACGGCGCGGGCGCTCAACCAGCAGCGCACCGCCGACAATACGATCACCGTGATTTCGGCGGACGCGATCGGCCGTTTCCCCGATCCCAATATCGCCGAGGCGCTGCAACGCGCACCGGGCGTCGGCATCGAGCGCGACCAGGGCGAGGGCCGCTACATCAACGTTCGCGGCGCGCCATCGGAATGGTCGGCGATTTCGGTCGACGGCATCCAGATCCCCTCGGTCGACCCGACGACGCGCGCCGTCGACCTCGACACGATCCCGTCGGATATCGTCGCGAACCTCGAAGTGACCAAGTCGCTGCTCCCCTATCAGGACGCGGATTCGATCGCCGGTGCGGTCAACATCACGACGCGGTCGCCGTTCGATCGCAAGGGCTTCGCGCTGACCGGCATGGGCGGCATGAGCTACAACCAGTTCGGCAAGGGCCACGATTATCGCGGATCGGCCGCGATCAGCGACACGTTCGGCCAGGATCGCCAGTTCGGCGTGCTGCTGTCGGGCAGCTATTCCTCGACCCACCGCCGCCCCGACAATGTCGAGAATACGTGGAGCCAGACCCCCGCCGGCCTGCGCGTCACCGAGACTTTGTTCAAGGATTACGACACCAAGCGCCAGCGGATCGCCGGGACCGGTGCGTTCGAATGGCGTCCGTCCGACGCGACACATGCTTGGGTGCGCGGCACCTATGCGCGCTTCCAGGACGACGAATTCCGCGACCGGCTGGGTATCCTGTGGAGCGAGGGCACGTTGCAGGCGGGGTCGACCGATCGCACCGCGACCTACACCAACACGCGTATCGAAAAGCAGGTGCGCCACAGGAAACAGGTCAACGAGATCTGGACCGTTACCGGCGGCCTGGAACAGCGGCTGGGCGACGGCACGATCCGCGCCGACGTCGCCTATAGCGAAACCTCGCAGACCTATCCGCGCCGCGACGAACTGCTGTTCCGCTCGAGCCTGCGCCCCACCCTCTCGTATAATTTCGCCGATGCGGACCTGCCGAGCTATTCGCTGTTCACCAGCAAGGAGTATCTCCAGACCGGCACCTTCGCCTTCCGCGAGAACACCTTCCGGTCGAACACGACGAAGAACGACGAGCTGACCGTCGCCATCCGTACCGACCTGCCGATTGCCGAGTACGTCACGCTGTCGACGGGCGGTAAATATCGCGAGCGCCACATCAGCGCCGACGAGGAACGCTTCCGCGACCGGCGTGCGTCCGCCGCACCCAGCCAGACGCTCGCCGGGCTGCTGTCCGACCAGGAGTCGCGCAACTTCGACTATGATCTGGGCAAGCGCTTCGACACCGGCCTCGCCGATGCCTATTTTGATGCGGCCAAGGCGACGTCGGAACGCCGCCTGCCGCAGTCGCTGACCGCCGATTACACTGCGGAGGAAAGCATCCTCGGCCTGTTCGGCATGACGAAGTACGTCAACGGCGGCACGACATTGGTCGGGGGCCTGCGCGTCGAGACGACCAACTTCCAGTCGAGCGCGCCGAGCGTGTCGCGCACGGGGGCGATCGTCACCGCCAACGGCAAGGCGGGCTATGTCGACTTCTTCCCCAATCTGACGCTGCGCCAGGCGTTCACGCCGAACCTGATCCTGCGCGCCGCGCTCTCCCGCGCGATCAACCGCGCCAACTTCCCGCAGCTCGCGCCGCGCGTGCTCGAGACGACCGAGGGCAATACGATCCGCGTTGAGTCCGGCAATCCGCGCCTCAACCCGACGCTGGCGAACAACGTCGATGCGGGCCTGGAATATTACATCCGGCCGTTGGGCGTCGTGTCGGTCAACGGCTTCTACAAGGACTTGACCGACTATCGCTACACGCTCAACCGGCAGGGCGTGTATCTGGGCCTGCCCGCGATCTTCAGCAGCCCGATCAATGCGCGCAAGGGCGAGCTGTACGGCGTCGAGCTGAACTGGCAGCAGCAGCTCTCGTTCCTGCCCGGCCTGCTGGGCGGCCTCGGCGTCTTCGCCAATTACACCTACACGCAGGGGCACGCGACGTTCGACGGCACGTACGGGGGCCGCAGCCGCTTCGCGCTGCCCGGCCAGTCGACGCATATGTGGAACGCCAGCGTGTTCTACGAACGCGGCCCGGTGAACCTGCGCGTCGCCTATACCAAGCGCAGCGACTATCTGGACGAGATCAACGCCGACAATCCCGCGCTCGACCTCTATTGGGAAGGCCGCGGCCAGCTCGACGTGACGGGCAGCGTGCAGCTGATGAAGGGCATCAACCTGTTCGCTGAGGGCAAGAACCTCACCAACACGCCCGGCGTGCGCTATTTCGGCGAGCGGTTCCGGACGTACGAATATGAGAAGTTCGGCTATTCGATCTTCGCCGGCGTGCGGGTGAAGCTGTGAGGAGCGCCCTCCCCGCCCTGCTGCTCGCCGGCTGTGCGAGCATTCCGGCCGCGGCACCGCTGACGCAGGCGCCTGTTGTTGCAGCGAGCGCCGAGACCGATCCGGTCGACACCGCGCAAGACGCGGCGGACGATCCCGCGATCTGGCGCAACGCCAAGGACCCGGCGAAGAGTCTCGTCATCGGCACCGACAAGAAGGCGGGCATCCACGTCTACGACATGGCGGGCAAGCGCCTGTCCTTCACCCCCGCCGCGCGGCTCAACAACGTCGATCTGCGCGAGGTCGGCGGGCGCGTCATCGCCGTAGCGAGCGACCGGGCGGACGTCGCCCAAGCGCATGTCGCGCTGTTCACGCTCGACACGTCGACACGTCGACTAGTGCCGATGGGGCGTTACCCGGTCGGCCCCGGCGAAGCCTATGGCATGTGCCTGTGGACGCGCGCGAAGGACAAGGCGCTGTTCGGCTTCGTCGTGCTGAAGGACGGCCGCATCGATCAGGTGCGCATCGACCTGTCCGCCCCCTCCCCCACCGTGACGACGGTGCGCAGCATGAAGCTCGGCACGCAGGCCGAAGGCTGCGTCGTCGACGACCGCACCGGCACGCTCTACTTCGCCGAGGAAGACGTCGGCCTGTGGCGCTTCGCCGCGGACCCCGCCGCCCCCGCAACCGCCACCCCGATCGCGCGCGTCGACGGCAAAACTCTCGTCGCCGATGCGGAGGGCCTCGCGCTCGCCCCCAAGGGCCGCACCGGCGGCTATCTGATCGTCTCGAGCCAGGGCGACAGCGCCTATACGGTCTACCGCCTGCCTGCCGTCACCTACGCCGGCCGCTTCCGCATCGGCGGGGGCGCGATCGACGGCACCAGCGACACCGACGGCATCGAACTAGTGCTCGGCGATTTCGGCCCCGCCTACCCGCAGGGCCTGTTCGTCGCGCAGGACGGCGACAACGCGCCTGACACGCAGAACTTCAAATACGTCAGCTGGGCGAAGGTGAAGGCAGCTTTAGGCCTGTAGGATTGTCGACACGTCGAGGTGTCAGCCGGCATAGGCCTTGACCAGGTCGTACAGGTAATCGCGGCCCGTATAGACCGCCTTCACGATCGCGCGTTCGTTGAGGCCGTGCGTGCCGTTGCCGTCGGGATCGCCGTACAGGCCCGGCGGGCCGTAGGACGGGATGCCGATCGCCTCCAGATAGATGCCGTCGGTCGCGCCGGTCGACATCATCGGCGCGAGCGGCACGCCCGGATAATAGCGTGCGAGCAGCCGTTCGGCGGGCTGAACGATCTTGGGGTCGAGCGGCGGGGGCACGGCCGCGGGCCCGCGATCGTCGACCTGCTTCACTGTCATGCGCGGATCGGCGATCACCCGTTCCAGCGTCGCGCGCACCGCTTCGGCCGACACGCCGGGGAAGATGCGGCAATTGATATTGGCGCCCGCGCGCTGCGGCAGCGCGTTATTGGCATGGCCACCGTCCAGCAGCGTCGCGACGCAGGTCGTGCGCAGCATCGAATGATAGCTTTTGTCGGTGTTGAGCAGCGCCTCGGCGGCCTTGTCGGTCGGGTCGGCCGCAATCCGCTGCATCGCCGCGCCCATCGCATCGCCGCGCGCCTTCCCCGCGACGCGGAAATAGGCGCGCGTGGTGTCGGACATCTGCAACGGGAAGTCATAGGCGCGCAGCCGACCGAGCGCGTCGGACAGTTCGTAGATGGCATTGTCGCGCACCGGCGCCGAGCTGTGGCCGCCGGGGTTGGTCGCCTCGATCCGGTAATTGACCGCGGCCTTCTCGCCAACATGGATGTTGGCGATCGCGAGGTTGCCCTTGCCGTCCGATCGCCCGCCCCCGCCTTCGTTGAGCGCGAATTCGGCCGCGATCAGCTCGGGCCGGTTCTGCGCCAGCCACTTCATGCCGTTGAATGCCCAGCTCGTCTCCTCGCCGCAGGTCAGCGCCAGCTTGATCGTGCGCTTGGGGCGATAGCCGCTTTCCTTGAACCGGATCATCGTATCGACCCAGATCGCGTCCATCGCCTTCATGTCCGCGGTGCCGCGGCCGTAGAAATAGCCGTTTTCCTCGACTATCTTATAGGGATCGCGCGTCCAGTCCTTGGGGTTGGCGACGACGACATCGAGATGGCCGATCAGCAGCATTGGCTTCCCCGTGCGGCTGGTGCCGGGCAGCGTCACGACCAGCCCGCCCTCCTTGGGATGATCGGATACGGCAAAGCGCGTGATCGCCGACGCCGGATAGCCTGCCGCCAACAGCCGCGCCTCGATCGTGCCGGCAAGCGCCGTGCAACTGCCCGTCGTGATGCTGGTGTCGGTCTCCACCATCTCCTGGTAGAGCGCGCGGAAGCGGGCTTGGTCGGGCCGCAGCGGCGTCGCGGGCTGCTGTGCCGTCCCGCTGCCCGACAGCGTCAGCAGCATCGCGCCGATCGTCGCCCCGAGGATTCCCTGCGCCCGTCCCGCCATCGTCCGCCCCCATTCGTTGCGCGGACACTATGCATGACGCCCGCCGGCGAGAAAGGGAAATCAGGCAGCCATCGCCGCTTACGGCTCACGGTATCAGCACGTTACCCCGCCGGTCGCGATTCGTCGACGTGTCGACATGTCGGCGCGTCGGCACCATGGGCCGATAAGCGACCCCGATCCGCCGCACCGCCCTCCCCCGCCGCGCGAGCAGCCCGCGCACATAGGCGCAGGCCGCCGCCTCATCGGCAAAGCTGCGCACCAGTTCGCGCCCCTGCGTCCCGATCCGCCCCCAGCGCGTCTCGATCATCACCTGCCCGAACAAATCCCAATACGCCGCCACCCGCCACCGCCGACGCACGTTGCGCGCGGCATCGATGGCGACGAGATCAATGGGCGTGAACGGCAGCTCGTCCATGCCTGCGAGTCTAGGCGATGCCGACAGCCGTGTTCGACGGATTTCCTGAATCAGTGATGGGCCGGTGATTCAGTAAATAGATCAAACCGGTGTCCGCCTAACATGTCGACACATCGACACGTCAACACTCCACCACGTTGACCGCCAGCCCGCCGAGGCTCGTTTCCTTATACTGCGAGCGCATATCCTCGCCGGTCTGGCGCATCGTCTCGATCACCGCGTCAAGGCTGACGACGTGGCTGCCGTCACCGCGTAGCGCGAGGTAGGCGGCGTTGATTGCCTTTACCGCGCCCATCGTGTTGCGTTCGATGCAGGGGATCTGGACGAGGCCGCCGATGGGATCGCAGGTGAGGCCGAGGTTGTGCTCCATGCCGATCTCGGCGGCATTCTCGATCTGCGCGTTGCTGCCGCCCAGCACCGCGGCGAGCGCGCCCGCGGCCATCGAGCAGGCGACGCCGACCTCCCCCTGGCAGCCCATCTCGGCGGCCGAGATCGAGGCGCGCTTCTTGTACAGCATGCCGATCGCCGCGGCGGTGAGCAAGAAGGTGCGCGCGCCGTCGCGCCGCGTGGTTTCGTCGCGCGCGACCAGCGTTTCGTAGAAGCGCAGCACGGCAGGCAGCACGCCCGCGGCGCCGTTGGTCGGCGCGGTGACGACGCGGCCACCCGCCGCATTCTCCTCGTTGACCGCGAGCGCCCACAGGCTGACCCATTCGAACACTTCGGCGGGGTTGCTGCCGGGGACGCAGCCGGTGAGGCCCTGCTCGATCGCGCGTGCGCGGCGCCGGACCTTCAGGCCGCCGGGCAGCATCCCCTCCTGCGCGATGCCGCGGTCGATGCAGGCGTGCATGGCGGCGCGCACCGCGTCGAGGAAAGCGTCGGTCTCGGCCGCCTCGCGCCACGCGGTTTCGTTAATGCGAACGATCTCGGCGATGGTGAGGCCGGTCGCCTCGCCCAGCTCGAGCAGCTCGGCGCCCGAGCTGAACGGGTGGCGCACGGCGACGTTGCTCGCCGACGCCGGCGCGCCTTTGCGCAGGATCGCGCCCCCGCCGATCGAGAAATAGGTTTCCGCATAAGCGGTGCCGTCGGCCCGCTGCGCGGTGAAGGTCATGCCATTGGGGTGCTCGGGCAGAAATTCGCGCGGGTGGAAGACGACGTCGCTGGCTGCGAAGGCGAGTCCGTGCGTGCCGGCGAGCAGCAGGCACGCCTCCGCGGCGATCTCCGCGAGAATGCCGGGCGCGGCGTCGGGATCGAGCCGCTCGGGTTCCCAGCCGGCGAGGCCCAGGATCGTCGCGGTATCGGTCGCATGGCCGCGGCCGGTCAGCGCGAGGCTGCCGTACAGATCGCAGGTGACGCGGGTCGGCGCCGTCCCCTGCCCCACCGCCCGCTGCGCGAAGTCGAACGCGGCACGCATCGGCCCGACGGTGTGCGAGCTCGACGGTCCGATGCCGATCGTGAACAGCTCGGCGACGCTGATCGGCCGATGCAGCCCCCGGTCGAGCGGTAGAGGTGTAGACGTGTCGACGTGCATGCATGTCCTCATCGCCGGCTCCGATGCCGGCCGTGCGCATGCCCCATCTGTCGCTTGTGCCTGAGATCGCTATCCCGTCGGCGGACGTAGGGGAGCATCCCCCGCGCCTCTCTCCAGATATCCTCGCATCGCCATGGTCCTTCTGCCTGAGAGTTTCCGGGGCGGTTGCTCCTTCGGCGCCGGGGCGTGCCCGGTCTCTCCCATGTCGATGGCGGCGGGTATCGGCCGGGGCGGGGGAGGGGTCAAGGGCGCGTGGCGTTGCGCGTCAGGCTTTATGCTGGGCTGCCGCTTTCGCCAGCTTGGAGGCTTGTCCCTCGCTGACGCCAAGGCGGCTGGCGATGACCTTCAACGACAGGCCTTGCGCGCGCAATTCGCCGGCGCGGCGGATCCGATCGTGTCGTTGCATACCGTCGATCGTCGATGCGGAGTAACCGGATTGTCCGGGGGGCGCCGGTGAACGAGTCAGACGGCCGACCGCGCCGCTTTGCGATCGGGGGTCATCGGTTCTGGCCGAGTGCGCGGGCGTTGCAGATTGGCTGCCTTATCGATGATCAGTGGTTCATGCGACCAACCATCGAAGGTGAAGGCTTGCGCAGACGGCTGCGGTTGCTTGGCGCTGTGCCATAGTTCGTATGGCATGATTATCTCCCCAATACGCGGGCTTACATACAGAAAGCGGCGTTCGGGGGATAGTCCGGGCATAGTGCCGACGTGTCTTGGGCTATTGACCGTGTGTCATACGGACGGATTGCTGCTTGCCGGCAATCGGAACATGGCTAGAGGGCGGGTCCGCGGGCGTCTGCCTGTTTCCGACATGTCGACAGGGCGACATGTCACAAGGGGGAAGGGATCGACCCGCACGGGTCCCCATTTCCTACTCGAAAGCACGAACTGTTGGAGGCTTGAAGCGCCCCGGGTTTTCTGGAGGCAGTTTCGTTTGAGTCATGCGACCATATCGAGGATCTCAAGGGCCGCATAGTGATTGGCCTCAGCCTCGGCGGGCGGGATGTAGCCGATGGGGCCGAAGAGGCGGTCGTTGTTGTACCAATCGACCCAGCGCAGGGTCGCCATTTCCACCGCTGACGCGGTTGGCCATGATCGTTGTCGCCAGATGACTTCGGCCTTGTAGAGGCCGTTTATGGTCTCGGCCAAGGCGTTATCGTAGGAGTCACCGACGCTGCCGACCGAGGGCACCAGCCTGGCTTCCGCCAGGCGTTGGGTGTAACTCATGGCGAGGTATTGGACGCCACGGTCGCTGTGGTGGATCAGCTTGTCTTCCGGGCCAGGCTTGCGAGCGTGGATCGCTTGTTCCAGCGCATCCAGAACGAAGCTTGCGGTAGCCGAGGTGCTGACCTTCCAGCCGACGATACGTCGGGCGTAGGCGTCGATCACGAAGGCCACGTACACAAAGCCCACCCAGGTGTGGACGTAGGTGAAGTCGACCACCCACAAGGCATTGGGGCGGCTAACGTTGAACTCTCGGTTCACCTGGTCCAGCGGGCAAGGCGCCTTGGGATTGCTGACAGTGGTGATCGTGGCCTTTCCGCGCCTTACCCCTGCCAAGCCCATGGCTCGCATCAGCCGCTCCACCGTGCACCTGGCCACTTTGATCTTCTCGCGGCGCATCTGGTGCCAGACCTTGCGCGTGCCATAGAGGCCGGAACTGTTGTCATGGACGCGCTTGATCTGCTCCTTGATCCCGTCATCACGCCGAGCACGGGCAGACCGCTTGCCAGGGTCGGCAAGGCGAGCCGCGTGTTCGTGGTAAGAGGAAGGGGCGATCGCCAGTTCGCGGCAGATCGGCTCGATACCCAGCTCCTCGCGGTGGCTGTCGATGAACGACATCACCATTTGCTTGGGCGGTCGAGCTCCGCCTGAGCAAAATATGCCGACGCCTTGCGCAGGATCTCGTTGGCCCGGCGCAACTCCTTCACCTCGCGCTCGAGCAGCTTCAGCCGGTCCTGCTCGCTGGCGGTTTGCGCCGCTGGCCCCGCTCGTCGGCTCGCCTCCTCGCGGCACCAGCGGCGCAGCGTCTCCGCCGTGCAGCCGATCTTGCCCGCGATCGACGTCATTGCCGCCCACTCCGATGCGTAATCGGCACGGTGCTCACCCACCATCCGAACCGCGCGATCGCGCACCTCCGGGGAAAACTTGTTGGTCGTCTTGCTCGTCATTGTGGCTCCTTCTCACAAGTAGGAGCCTCCGGAAAACCCGGGGCGCTTCAGAGGCCTCAACTACGATGCGCAATATTACTGCGAAGACTCGTACAGGCAGCAGGCGGAAAACTGCGAAAGTGGCTGTGGGTAACAATAGGCGATAAGAGAGGGGTGTAGGGGTTTTGTCCTGCACCCCCGCTAAAAGGGCTTCTTCAAAGGATTCCATCCCTTGAACAGCTCTCCTCTTGTTATAAAAACAGGTGTTCCTGAAGCCCCGACTCGCCTGAAAAAATCTCTGTTTCGCCTGATAATCACATCTGACTTAGACAGAGCAGGTTCGGTAATGGCTGCCTTCGGATCAATACCGACATTCATCGCAAGCTTTTCCGCGTAGGCGCGACTGGGCCGATCAATCGCCATCAATCCCTCAAAGTATTCCGCGAACTCTTCGTTCGATTGCGCCATCATACCGATCCGAGCGAAGTATGCGGAATCCTCCCCCAGGATGGGAAGATCGTGAATGAATATTGAAACCTCCCCATTCTTGAATTTCGGATCGTTGATTAATAATTTGATAGCTTTTTTGCACACTGCGCAATTATAGTCCGTGAACATCGCCACCTTGATCGGCGCATTCATGCTGCCCAAGCGATTTCCGTATTCATCTGAGTACAACCAGGAAGAGCTAGCGGAAATCGCCGCCATGACGGCCTTGGTATCCTCCTGCTCCTGATATTGAGCCAAGCGGTTGAGCGCTTCTTGAAGGGCTTCCGGGTGCTTTATATAATATTGAGACAGCCGCTCCCCGGGATCTGCGCAAGCCGTCAACCCGGCCAGCAAAATCGCGGCTGCTACAAAACACGTCGCCTTCATTATCCCCCCCTGCCACGCGCGCAGAATAATTATCAGCTTCTGTGACACCCGTCATGCTCGGGGGATTTAGCGGTGCGGTCAACAGAAATAAGCTTGTCTCGAAATCACTATCGACAGGCTTATTTACCGATAGGTGATTTCCTCGCTTTCTGGTTCCGAACAACGATTTATAGGAACGATTGGAAGATCGTCTTCTATGTATTTCGGTGAGCCAACAGCGAAACAGCACACTCGGATTGGTGCATATCTGGCGGCGGCGCGGCTTGGTCGCGGCAAGCCAACGGTGCGGCCTGTCGAGGCAAACCTGCAGGTCCGTGACGGGCGCGCCCACTCGCGAAATGGATAAGCCTTAGGCGCGGCGATCGCAACGAGGATCGGTCAGCAATGCGAAGAGGTCTCCCTGCCGGGGAAAGCGTGATACCGCCGCGGCCGGCTCCATGGCGCATCCCTCGTCCGTCTCGTTGAGGAGGTGACTTAGATACGTGCGGCTCGTGCCCAGCACCTTGGCCGCGTCCGCCCCGCTGATCCGCTTGGCACGTACCGCAGCGAGGACGACAGCCCGCCGCGCGCGCGCGATCGCCACCCGTCCGACCGGCACGAGCAGCCGGTTGCCGCCATAGATGTCGGCGATCGCTGCCGCAGTCGCTGCGTCGACCACCTCGGCGAAGGGCGAACGCGCGGGATCTCGGCCGATATAGACCTGCGTGCCACCGTATCGAGCGACGATACACAGCGTCGTATACGCGCCGATGTGATCGGCCATCTCGGTCATCTGCTGCGTCCAGCCGGGGCCGGGCCGCACGTCGGCGGGGATCGGCAGTTCGTCGAGGCGCGGGAGCCGGCCACGCGCCTGCCAGCGGTCGAGCGCGGCGGCAGCCTCGGACAGGGCGGGCACGGCGGCGTCCGTCATCGCGCGCGCTCCCGGCGCCAGCGCTTGCCCAGCGCCCGAATCGCCTCGTCCCAGCTGCCCGCCGGCCATTGCGCCGGATCACCGGGCAGGATCGCGCGCAGCATCGTATCGACCGGGGTGGCGGGATCGATGCGGGCGGCGATCGCGGTCGCAACGGCGCGGCGGTCGGCGATCGGATCGCCCGGCATCGGCCAGGCCACGCCTTCGCGCGTTGCCCAGTCCTTAAGCGCCTCGATCACGCGATGCGCGGCTCGGGCGTCGAGGAAGCGCAGCGCGTCGCGGCCGGTCTGGCGCTTTACGAACGCACCGATCGCGCGATCGTCGGGCTGGTCGATCGCGCCCAGCCAGTAGAGCGTCCACCACAAGGCGCGGACCTTGCCGACATGCGCGCGATCGGCGCCCCGCGGCGCCTGCGTGCGGTTGAGCCGGTCGAGCACGCGGGCGAGGTCGGTCGTGTCCATGTTGGCCTGTGACGCCTTGCCGGTCGCGGTGAGCTGGATCGCGCGGCGGTCGTCGTCGCCGATCCCCTGCGCCCGGCAGGCGGCGCGCACCGCGCGGATCAGGCGCACGCGCGCGTCGGCGCCACCGGCCGGCTTGCGGCGAGGCTCAGCCATGCGCCACCTCCGGCGCCAGTGGCAGCGCGGTGCCGCAGCGTCCGCATTCCGCCGCGCGCCGGCCGAGCAGCCAGGCGCGGTGCCCGCAGCCGGGGCAGGCGGTGCCCGCGACATAGCTCGGCTGGTAGCCGCGGTCGGCCTGCGCGGCACGATAGTCCCGGCGCGGCGCGATCATGGCTTATCGTGCCCCAGGATGCCGCGCAGCAGCTGGTCGGTCAGCTGGCGGAACGGCGCGTCGCTCGCGCGCAGTGCTTCCGCGCGACGATGGGCGTGGAGCGTGGTCGAATGATCGCGCTCGCCGAGCGCGCGCCCCAGCCCGGCGAAGCTCGCGCCGGTCGCCTGGCGCGCCACCCACACCGCCGCGAAGCGGGCGCGCAGCACGCGGTCGCGCTCCAGCAGCGCCGGCACGGTGACGCCGAACGCCTCCGCCACCTCGGCGACGATCGCCGCGACGGCCGGCGCGGTCACTGGACGCTCCCGACGACGGCGGTGGCGGCGGCGACGACGCTTTCGCCATAGACGCGCACGATCAGGTCGCCGAGCCGCCCCATGCCGGCATCGCTGAGGTAGCAGACGAGCGCGGTGCCGTCGGCATGCCGCAGGGTCAGCGCAAGCCGCCGGTCGTCGCCTTCACCATCCAGGCCGATGGCGATCCCCGCGGCCTGATTGGGAACGGGATCGCGCAGGACATGCGCGATCGAAGCGGTAAAGCCGTGCATCGGCGTCAGCCGGATGATGTCGGTCATGAGGATGTCCTTGGCGTGGCACGGGGCGGCTTGGCCTGCCCCGTCGCCTTCAGTTCCATGAGGTCGCGCGACACATCCGCGAGCGCCCAGGGCGTGGTGACGATCAGCTCGATCCGCATGACCGTGCGCCCACCGCGGCTGGAGCAGCTGAAATCGCCGATCCGCGCCTCACCGCGGCGCCACATCAGGTGGTCGTAGGGGGAGTCCGCGTCCATCAGTGCACCCCTGGAGCACGGGGCAAGACCGCGCCCAGTCGCTCGCGCTGGAAAGCGGCGAGGCCGGAGAGGTCGGCGGCGCGATTCTCGATGCCGGCGAACAGGTCGCGCAGCACCATCGCGGCGAGCGTCCCCGCTTTTTCCTCGGCGCGCGCTTCGGTGGCGACCGCGGACAAGGTGCGGCGCATCACCTCCAGTTCGGTGCGGCCCATCGGCTTGCCGCTGGCGATCGCAGCCGACACGTCGGCGACAAGGGTCTGCAGGTCGGTTGCAACGGTCATTCAATCCTCCTCGGGACGGTCGGTGTTGTTGGGGCAGTCGGGGCAGGCGCGGGCGAGCTGGACCTGCGCCCAGTTCGCGGGGCGGGTGCGGCGGCGGTTGGCGATGCAGCGCTTGAGCGGCGTCACCCCGAACACCGGGCACATCACCTGCTCGGCGCCGAGCGCAGCGCGGACGAGCGTTTCCACCTCGGCGAGGTCGCCGGGGTATTTGGCGTTGACGATGCGGCTGACGACCGCGCTGTTATAGCCGATGCGGTTGCCGGCGATGCGCTGGCCGCTGCGGTCGCATTCGTCGGCGAGCAGCAGCACCCAGGCGGGGGCCTCCGCCCCCCAGGCGGCAAGCGCCTTGTCGCGGTTGGTGAGGTTAATAGACATGGTTAACCCTCCCCCCCGGCCGCAGCGGGGTCGGTATCCTTCCGCCGCAGGCTGACCGCGGCGGGGGAGATGTCGGTGGCGATGCCGGTGTTGCCGTCGACGACCAGGCGGCGACGAACGCCGTCCGCCACCTGCTGGCGCACGACCGGCGCTTTTGGCCCGGTGTTGCGGACGAGGCGATAGGTCGACCAGCTGCCGGTCTGGCTGTTGCCGCGGGCGAGCTGGCGGACGTGGCCCGAGCGGTGGAGGACGTTGAGCATCTCCTCCGTCGACCGGCGCGAGACGCCCGCGGTCATCTGCAGCGTCGGCACGTCGAAGCTGCCGTGACGCGACAGGACGCGCATCGCGCTCCACAGCGCCTCGCGCGCGGTGCGGCGGCGCACGGCGATGCGGCCGGTAAGGTCGACGCGCGGGGGCCTCGGCGTGCGTTCGGTCGTGTCGGTCATGGCAAAGCGCCGGGGCGAACCCTCCGTCCGCGTGACCAGGCCGGCGCTGACCCAGCGCGACAGACGGTGCTGGATCGCGTTGGGGTGCGCCGCGGTGGCAAGGTGCAGTTCGTGGACGGTGGCGGGCGCCGCGGCGTCGCTGAGCGCGCGCCACAACGGTTCCTCCACCTCCGGCCGGACATCGAGATAGACGGCATAGCCGGGCATCAAGCCGCCTTCCGCGTCAGCACCGCGCCGGTGCGGAACTTGCGTCCGTCCCAGTCGGCCAGCGCGATCCGGTCGCGGCCGGCGGCGATCGCGTGCTTCTGCACCATCTGCAGGTTGGTCACGAGGCGGCGGGTGATGCCGCCGGTCGCCGCCAGGATCGCGTCGAGCAGATCGTCGGCGACATCGACCTTCTGGCAGTAATAGGCACGCAGCAGCCGCGCGTCGCGCAGGTCGGCGGGCTGCGCCGGCGTGGCGACCAGGATGCGGTTGTCGAACCGCTCCCACGCCTTCAGCTTGGCGGGCAGCGCCTCCTCGCCGATCATCAGCACGGGAATGCGCGCATTGTCGTGGATGTCGCGGATGATCTCGACCGACTTTTTTGTCACGAGGTGATCCATCTCGTCGACGATCAGCGGCTGCGGTTCCTCCAGCAGCTGATCGACGACCTGGTCGAGCAGCCGCGGCGCGGTGCGCGCGGGGCTGGTGATGCCGATCTCGACCGCGATCGCCTCCAGCAGCGAACGCTGCGTCCAGATCGATTTCGCGACGACGTACGCGGCGTTGAGCCGGGCGGCGACGGTCGCCGCGGCGACCGACTTGCCGTAGCCCGATGGGCCATAGAACAGGCCCATCCGCGGCGAGCCTTCCTCGGCATCCTGGCAGTCGAGCATCGTCGACAGGCCGAGGCGCATGTTGGTGAGCTGCGCGGGTTCGCTGATCCCGCGCAGGGTGGGCATGGAGTCGGTCACTGGCTGATCTCCCTCAGGGGCTGAAGCGGGGCGGGCGCGGCGGATCGGCGCGCCTGAAAGGGGCCGCGCAGAATCTTGTCCGCGCGATATTCGGAGGATTGGGCGTGCAGCCGGGCGGCAGCGAGCGCATCCGCCGCGACGTCCTGGCCGGCATCGTGCGCGGCAAGGATGCGGTCGGTGTCGGCGATGCGGTCCTCGACCGAGACGGGCACGGCACGCGCAGGCGCGCGGCGGACCGCGGCCTCCAGCGCGGCGTCGCCGGGCAGATCGGGGGCGGCGTCGGGGATGCTGGCGAGCATCGGCGTGACGTGCGCCGCGGTCCGCACGGGCAGCGTCGCGAGCTTGCCCGCCGCCTCGGCATCGCGGCGCAGCAGGTCGTCGCGGGCGCGCTCGAACGAAAAGTCGCGGCGCTTGGCGCGCAGCTCGGCGCGTTGCTCGGCCATCCATGCCGCCTGCTGGCGCCGGGCCTCGACCGCGAACCGCTCCTCCGACAGGCCGGAGCGTTCGGCATTGACCGCCGTCGCGATATACTGGCCGTCGGCATCGAACACGAAGATCGCGCCCAGATCATCCTCGTCCCGGCGCAGCATCACCTGCCGGCCGACCCAGGCGGCGAGCGGCGCCGCCCAGTAGCGACCATGCTTCCACTGCACGCCGCGCTTGGTGACGGTGGCGGGGCCGATCGCGGCGGACAGCGCGAGGCGCAGCGCCGCCTCGTCGGGCGCGGCGCGGGCGGGCCGCGGCGAATTGGTCCAGCGCGATATCGGGCTGGCGCCGATGCCGGCATGGTCGCGGAGGTGGTACACACCGTCCAGCCAGGCGTTGATGACGACCTGCAGCTCGGCCGCGGTCAGCTCGGGGACGATCACCGCGCGGCCGGTGCGCACCTTCGCCGCCTGGCGCAGCTTTGCCGCCTGCGCGACATTGTGGCCGGCGAAGCCGTCGAGCAGCGCGGCGCGTTCGCGGGTGAAAGTCCCGAACATGCGCTCGACGAACGGTTTCTTGTCGCCGCTGGCGGGCGGCACCGGCTCATGCTCGATGCCGAGCAGCGGCAGCGCGGTCGCCATCGTCTGGTTGATGTAGCCCGAACCTTGATCGGTGCGCAGCCGTTCGGGCATCACGCCCCAGGCGGTGATCGCGGCGACCAGCGTGCGGCGCACCGCCTGCGCGCTTTCGGAATCGACGACCAGGTAGAAGGTGCGGCGCGACCAGACGTCGACGATGCCCAGGATCGACTTGCGCCCTTCGCGGCACAGCACGTCGGCGCGGGTGGTGTCGATCTCCCACACCTGATGCGCATGGGTGACGGCGGCGTCGGCGCGACCGAGCGCCAGGCGGTAGCGGCTCTTGTACAGATCGGGATCGCGCATCGAGGCCAGCAGCGCGGGTTTCTCGGCTTCGATCCGGCCGATGAAGCGGGCGAGTGTGCGGCGCGAGGGCAGCACAGCAAAGCGCGTCGACAGCAGTTCCAGGATGCGCGCGGCCGACAGCGGCCGTTCGGCGAGCAGCACCTCCACCGCATCGGCGACCGCCGGGTTCTGCGTGAAGAAATCGGTGCCCTTCGGCCGGCCGATCGCGGCGACGCCCGCCTGCGCCGCCCAGCGATCGGCAAGGTCGCGGCGCGCCGCTTCCGGCAGGTCGGCGACCGCATATTGCCGCCCGCCGCCCCGCCCGACGCGCGCGATCGACGCCCAGCCGGCCCGCTCGGCGAGCAGCTGCACGCCGCGCTTCGTTTCCGGCAGGCCGTCCAGCGCGAGCGCTGCGATCTCGCTGGGGGACAGATGGGTGCGGCCGACCAATGTCATGCCGACTTGCCAGACCGAGTTTCGGGCCGGTAGTTATCCACCACGCCCCGGATGTCCCGCGGCGCATCTTGGAAGAGGCCGTTGATGGCGCGCTGCACGCGATCGCTCTTGCGACCCGCCAACACTCCGCTGACCGACTTGAGCGGCAGATTTTCCGCGCGTTCGAACGCCTTGAGGCTGCCGAAGCGTTTGCGGATCGCAGCCTTGACGTCTTCGCGGTGCAAACGCGGCCTCCACCTGTTGCCTGCTGAAAACTCAGCGAGGGGATCATTCATGCCGAAAAGTCGGCCTGAAAACTCGTTATGCTCAAATGTGGGCGGCGGCAAGCCGAAAAGTCAGCATGAACGGTGGGCGATGCCGAAAATTCGTCGCGAGAATGCGGCATGACCGTCGATGTTGATCATCAGTCGATGGAGGACCGCATCGCAGCAGCGCTGGGCCACCGCGATTATGCCTGGCTGTCGCATGCGGCAGGCATCCCGATCAGCACGCTCAACGGCTACCGTCGCAAGGGCTTCGTCAAGACCGAGGCGGTGATCGCGATCGCCGCGGCGCTGGAGGTCAGCCTGGACTGGCTGCTGCTCGGCCGCGGCGAGATGCGCGACGGCCATGTCGCGACCGACGACGGCGACGTGCTGAGCGTGCCGGAATTCGACATCGAGGTCGCGGCCGGCGCCGGACGCTTCAGTTTCGATCGGCAGGAGCCGATGGGCTATTGGCCTTTCCCCAGCGCCTGGCTCGCCCAGTTCGGCAATCCCAAGCACCTCAAGCTGGTGACGGTCGTCGGCGACAGCCAGGAACCCGAGTTCGGCGACGGCGACCGCGTGCTGGTCGACACCAGCGCGAACCGCCCGCGCGACGGCATGCACGTCGTGCGTCGCGACGGCACGCTGCTAGTGAAGCGCCTTCAGATGCAGGGCGCGACGATCGTCCTGAAGAGTGCCAACCCGGTCTACACCGACATCGTCGTCGAGGTGGAAAGCGAGGAGGGCACGTTCGAGGTGCTGGGCCGCGTCGTCGGCGCGATCAAGGTGGTGGGCAACCCATGGCGCCGCTGATCGCGCTTGCCTGGGTGACGCTGGCCGTCCCCTGCCACGCGATCGACGGCGACACTATCAAATGCGGGACCGAACGGATCCGCCTGCTCGGCATCGATGCGCCGGAGATGCCCGGCCATTGCCGCCGCGGGCGCGTCTGCGTGGAGGGCGATCCCTATGCGTCGAAGGACGCGCTGGCGGCGATGCTGAAGGGCAAGGTGCGGATCGACCGGGTCGGGTACGACCACTACGGCCGCACGCTGGCCCTGGTGGAGGCCGGCGGGCATAATATCGCGTGCATGGCGCTTGAAGAGGGGATTGCGACCTACAAGGCTTGGTATGATAACGAAGGCCGAATACGACAAGCATGCAAGCGATCGTCTGCGCGACAATAAATAGCGCTGCATGGCCTAACCAGTTTGGTCCGCCTCGTGTTGCTGCCAAGTTGCCATTAGTGCGTCGAGATCCTCTCCGTCGAAGCGCATATTAGATTTGAGTGAACGGATTGCAGCTTCCGCGGCCGCCACAGGGGGATCGCCTTGTGCGAGCTGGCTGAGCCGCTTTACGATCTTCGATGGCTGCTTGAAGAATGCCGATAGTGCGTCGAGCGACAACGAGGAATTCACCGAGTAAAGCTTAGACACAAAAGTCAACAACCAGCCGTCGGATTGCGCACGGGCCTCGATGCGGCTTTTAAGGTCGTCCCGGCCGCCCGCCTGTGACCAGGCATAAAGGATATTCGTCGCGGCTTGGTGATTCAGTACGCCATCGAGACCCATGGCGTCGTATCGACGCAACATACCGATGCGAATCTCTTCGAACGTCTGAGCAGATGCCAGACATTCGTGCACGTTTCCACGGTCGCCGAAAAACCCCTGATTGAACGTCTCGTCCCGAAGCAGATAGGTCAGAAACCCAAGCGATGTTCCGTTGGTAAATAGCAACCGGAAAAGGCGCTGGAACCGTTCTGGTTCCACACCGTCATGGAGCTGCCGCAATACAGCTCGTAACAGATACCAGACCTGGGGATAGCCCCAATCATCGATCCCAACCGCGGCGAGATCATCCGCTGCTTCGCTCAGGCCCATCACGAGAGCCTCCAGCGGCCATGTGCTATACACCTCCCGGTCCGTGTACCGAAACTCGTCGAGCAATCTTTCGGCTTTGCTAGCGCCCGCGTCACCCTTTTGCAGCCCCATCAAGACGATCAGATATTTTACATTTTCGGCGCTCGCGTTTGCTGCAGTCAAAAGACGTTGAACGTCATCTTCCGTTACAGCGTCCGGCGAGTCTATAAGAGTAAAGAAAAGGCGTGTATAACTCGGATTGGCAAGCAGCCCGTCGTTACTCCTTCCACCATAACGCCCTTTCTTTAACTGGTAAAAAAGACGTTCATCCTTCTTCTTATTGAAGGCTTGAGTTTGGATTCCGGGCAGATGACGCTCAAGTTCAAACTGAATTTTGTCCCATTCAAGCCCGTCGGCTGCAAGCGCGGCGTTCAAGCCCTTTCCCATTTCCGCTTGCTGATCTGACGATACGACTACTCGACCGCTGGAGAGGGCTACGCTTGCGACAAGATATTCCTCAATCCAGCCGTACAAATTTGGATGCCCAACCGCGATCATGCGCAACCATACAAGATCGGCCAAATCCACGCGTGACTGAAGACTAGGCCAATAAACCCGCAGGCTGTCCAGCACTCTGACAACGGCGCGGGGTGTGCCCATAACTCGACCACCTGTCTGATCAATGACCTGCTGGAGCTGGCTGACCCGGTCTTGACGACCTTGTGCGAAGCCTTGCAGCTGCGTCGAGAACCAGCGGCGGAGCGCGAAGGATTCTGGCTGCGGGACCGCAACTGCAGTCTGAATAATCTTTTCGAGATAATTATTGCCGTTGGGCAAGCCCATGCCCGCTTCGATTGCATGAGCAAGAATGCGTCTGTCGTAGCAGAGCAGGTAGGACACGTTCGGAAAATCGGCGACGGAACGCACAAGGCGCAGCAGCTCCGCAATTTCCTTCGGCTCCAGCCTGTCGACATCGTCAATCGTTACGACAATCCGACAGTCGAGCTTGAGGAGGGACGCTGATAGCCTCTCCTTCTGTTCTACCAAAGTGGGGCCTTCCGTTTGCTCAGCGGCTGCGGCGGCGATCTTTTCGATGATATCACCGGCAATGGTCGCTCCGGGAACAAATAGGCCAGCGACGCCAGCTAATTTGCCGACGGGACCCAGATGACGGGCGAAACTCTTCACCTGGGCCGCAACATCCTTTGCGGCCAACGTCGTTGCCCTCGTCGCATCTCCTCCCTCGCGTTCCAAGCCGGCAATCGCCTTGGCGAGTTCCTCGAAAAGAGAGTTCAGCAGTTGATCGCGGTCTCCGATGAGCCATGGCCGGAACTCGACCGCTGCAACTTTTCCTGTGTCCATGGCGCGCAGCTTTTTGAGGGAAAGCGCGAGTAAGCTGGACTTCCCTGATCCCCATTTCCCCTCAAGGCCAAAGACGAAACCCTTACTGCCGGGTTGTACGGTGAGCGCATCGGCGATGCGATCGGCTAATGATGAAAAGCCAAATCGGTCTTCGTCATCCGTACGGATCGGGCGATCACCGTCAAATTCTGCCATGCTCATGTTGAACACTATGGAGTGCGAGTAGCTGAAAGCAATACTCACAATATTCGACGCGGCCCTTCCACGGTTCGGGTCGTGCAATGAGTCTGCCAGACGCTATCAAATGACACACGATTGTTCTCAAGTGCAGCTTCACCAGCGCCGTTGGCTGCGTGCCACCCCTCATGCATCTCGACCTGCCCGTATTTCCGCACCAGATCGTACACCAACCGCAGCGTCGGCTTGCCTGCCCCCGGCGGCGCCTTAATCTCGGCGCACGCGAGAAACCCCGGCTCGCCGCCCGCGTACCAGCTGGCCACAACCGGCGCGGGGGCCGGAGCTTGTTCCTGAGCAGCGAAGCGTTCGACCGCCGCCTGATCCTCCGGTTTCAGCGCCTGGCTTGAACACCCCGCGAGCGCCAGCGCGGCCAGCAGTGCCTTTCGCATCGAATCCCCCATCCTTCCGATCGCGACCGTAAGGCCTCTGGAGGCGCGCGTCAGCGGCTCGACGATGTCCGGTCGCCGAAAGGGTGCGCATCGCGCTGTGCGGGCTGCACAGGGGCAGGACGGCGGCTTGGCGATCGACGGACTCGACAGATGACCGACCCGGCGGCATGTTCCTGTTCTGTTCTGCGAATCGGGAGGTCATATGCAGCAGCAGTTCGGCGGGTGGCTCGTCACCCAGAAGGGGCGGATCGACTGGATCGGGCAGCTGGCGGACAGCGCGGCGCGCGATCCGCGGTTTCCGCAACGCGCTGATCCCGATGGGGTACGCGCGCACCTGATCGCGCGCGGCGCCGACGGCGACATGTTCGAGATGCTGGACGATGCCGAACGCGAATGGCGGCGCGGCGCATGAATCGCGATCCCCTGACCGGCCGTTTCATCAGCCATGCCGAAGCGTGCGCGCTGATCGTGGCAGCGGGCGATCGGCGTCGCCGCTGGGAGCGGCGCGAGCGGCTGGGGCCGCCGGCCGCGGTGATCCTCGCCAATCCAACCGACCGCTTCCCGCGCTGGCGCCTGCGCGTGTTCGATCGCTGCTGGCCATGGCGGGCCTCGCGCGGGCAGGCGGTGGCCGACGCGCTGGCGAGCCGCAACGGCCGGCGCGAGGACGGCACCTTCTATCTCGACGCCTGCGCCTTCATCCAGCGCGACCCGCCACCGTTCCTAGAGCTGGCACGTCGACGCTACGCCGCGATCGAGGATGTCGAACGATGAGCCTGATCCGGTGCGAGACGATCGGCGACTGTGCCCGGCATGGTATCGTGGTCGAGGTCACATGTCGGGGATGCGGGCGCCGTCGGTATTTCGTCCCTGGCTGTCTGCTCGCCTCGCGCGATCCGCGGCGGCGTAGCCTGCGGTTGAACATCGACCTTCAGCGTTTGGGCACGATGATGCGTTGCAGCGGCGGGAACGGTCACGTCGGTTGCAATACACGCGGGGCCAGTGTGCGCGGCATCCATCCCGATTTCCTACCGCGCACCCCCGCTGGCGTACCTGCGATCGCCTGGCTCAACGCCAACGATCGCGAGCGCCGCCGCTTGGAGCGGATCGCGCGGGGTTAGCTGTTACCGCCCTTCGCGCCGGCGATCGACGACAACAGCGCGGCCGGTGTAATACCAGGCGGACCATCGTCGCGCACCATGCCGTCCTGCACCGGGCGGAACAACGCTTGAAGCACGATCGGCCGATCGGCCGCGTTGGCAGCGTCCGCCTCGATCAGACCAAGATACGCCTCCATCATCGCACCACGCGCGCTGGCATCGATCGCGAGGTGATGTTCGGTCGTATAGAGCCGGACGAGAATTCGCATCGCCCATAGGTACATGGTCAGCCAGGCTAGCGTGATCGCGCCGGTGAAGATCAACTCGTAGTGGAAGGTGGGGCGCAGCGTGCCCGCAAGCAACTTGGCCGGTGCGCCGGGTACGATGGCGGCGTCGAACAACGGCTTCGCCAATTTGAACGCGATCACCGCGACAAGCGCTGCGAACACCAAGCCCGCGATGCCAACGATAATCGACATGGACTGCCACTTGGCGGCCTGTTTCGAGTGCTTCCCGGCACGCTCGGCCCAGAGCGCAGCGGGCTTTTCGAGTTGGCGCTGCTCACCCTGGGCGGAAATCCAACCATCGAGCTTTGTTTGCGCATCTTGTATCGAACCTGCAAACCGGCTCTCTGCAGCTGCGACCGCCGATTTGTTTATCGCTTCGATATGCGTCGCCTCCTCGGCAAGTTTTCGCCAATTCTCAGTGGCTTCCGCTTTATAGGTCATCCACTCCGCGTCGACCTCCGATCGCTGTTGCAATACCGTCGCTGATACAGAGGCGATCATCTCGTCTATTTTTGATATTGATCCATTAATCTGATCAATACGATCTGATACTGTATCGACCTTTGCTCTGGCTGACCGCTCAGCATTATCTTGTTCAAATTGCCGGTATGTATTTAGTATTATCTCAAAGAGCACTACGCCACGAAATTGGACATTATCACTCCAGTCTAGTTCACCGGATCCTATCCTATAATATATTGCGGCCGCATTTGCCGAATCTACCCCCAGATTATTCAGTACATACGTTAAAGACCTGCCATATGCAGAGTTAATCTCTACCAAACTATCGGTTTCATCTCCAAGAAAATACTCTCTTTCCGAAGTTTTGTTTCGCCCTCTACGCCGAAAACCATCGATGTCGTCTTTTATATGGCGCCACGCGAGCACTGGCTCCGCGTAGGCGCCCGGATTGTTCTGTAAATTTGGTCCAAGTGCTTTTTCCCATCGAGCGATCTCATCTTGCACCCACACAATTGCGGATGCCTCATCTGGAAAAACTCTGCGAACTCCTCGATCGGGATTACGAATTTCAATAGTGATCATGGCCTTAATCCCCGTCCTGTTCAGCAAGAGCTAACCCACTGCTTCCGCGAGCGGAAGTCCTGCGCTGATCGCGCGCGCGCGTAATTCCGCGGCATGGCCCGCGCTATTCGCATCCTTCGTCCCGGCACCTTCACCGATATTCACGGCACCAAGGTCACGTTCGCGCAGGCGGACCTCGACGACCTGATCGCGTCCTACGACGCGGGCAGCGATCCCGCCCCGCTGGTCGTCGGCCATCCCAGCACCGACGCCCCCGCCTATGGCTGGGTCGGCGCGCTCGCGATGGAGGACGGCAATCTCGTCGCGCTGCCGTCCGAGGTCGCGCCCGCCTTCGCCGAGGCGGTGGAGGCCGGGCATTACCGCAAGGTCTCGCCGCAGCTCTATCCCCCCCACAGCCCGTCCAACCCCAAGCCCGGCCACTGGTATCTCCAGCACGTCGGGTTCCTCGGCGCGGCGGCGCCGGCGATCAAAGGGCTGGGCACCTACGCCTTTTCGGACGCGCCGGCCGGCGCGGTCACACTCACCATCGAGGAATTTTCCATGACGACTGCACCTGAGCAGCCGGTGGACGCAGTCGCGTTCGCCGAACAGGTCGCCGCGCTCGACGCGCGAGAGACCGCGATCGCCGCCCGCGAGGCGGCGCTGGCCAAGGAGCGGCGCGACGCCGCGCATGCCGATCACGTCGCCTTCGCCGAGGCGCTCGTCACCGGCGCGCGGCTGGCACCGGCGGGCCGCGACCGGGTGATCGGCCTGCTCGACCATCTCGACGCGACGCAGCCGATCGCGTTCGGCGAGGGCGATGCCAACCGGATGACGCCCGCCGCGGCGTTCCGATCGCTGCTGGACGGCGCGCAGCCGGTGATCGCGCTGGGCGAACATGCCGGCGCCGATCGCGCCGCCCCCGACGCGGATGCCGACCCTGCGCTGATCGCCCGACGCGCGGTCGCCTTCGCCGAGAAGAGCCGCGCCGCCGGCACGGCGATGACCATTCAGCAGGCCGTCCGCATCGTCGCCGACGATCCGGCCGCCTGATCCCCCACCCCCTCACACCACAGGACACCCATCATGGCCGGACGTACCGACGGTCTCATCAAGACCTTCCGCGCCGGGGCGGCGATCGCCCCCTATCTCTTCGTCAAGTTCGGTGCCGACGACCAGAGTGTCGTCCCCGCCGCCGCGGCGACCGACGACATCCTCGGCAGCAATGTCGAACTTGCCGCCGCGCAGGGCGAGCGGATCGACGTGGCGCTGGGCGGCCTGCCCGAAATCCGCCTGGGCGGTCCCGTTGGGCGCGGCCGACCTATCACCTCGGACGCCGCCGGGCGCGCAGTCGAGGCGGCGCCCGCCGCCGGTGTGCGCGTGCGCATCGCCGGCTTTGCGCTGTCGACCGGCGTCGCCGGCGACATCGTCGCCTACCGCGCCGCACCCGGCTTCGTCACCGGCTGACGCCCCCTTTCACGCCCGCTTCAACCCGCTTTCAGGACGCATTTCCCATGGCCGTTTCGCCTTATCCCATCGACCCCGCGCTCACCGCGATCGCCATCGCCTACAAGAACCAGGGCTATATCGCCGACATCGTCGTGCCGCGCATCACGGTCGGCAAACAGAACTTCACGTTCATGCAGTACGGCATGAACACCTTCTTCGACACGCCCGACACGCTGATCGGCCGGCGCGGCCAGGCGAACCAGGTGACGATGGACGGCGTAGAGGTGCCCGACGTCACCGAGGATCACGGCCTGGAGGCGCCGGTGCCGCAGGCGGATGTCGCCAACGCCGATGCCCGCTACGACCCGCTCGGCAATGCCGCAGCGCTGACGACCGAGCTGATCGAGGTGCGCCGTGAAATCCGGGCCGCCGCGCTGATCTTCAACCCTGCGACCTACGATCCCGGCCTGCGCGTCACGCTGGCGGGCACCGACCAGTTCGACAACAAGGACGCGGACGCCGACCCGGAGCGCAATGCCGTAACCCGCATCTCGGACGCGCTCGACAAGTCGCTGCTGCGCCCCAACCAGATGGTGTTCGGCCAGCGCGGCTGGACCAAGTTCCGCCGCCTGCCGAGCATCGTGAAGGCGATCCGCGGCGATCGCGGCGGCGGCCTCGTCACCCGCGACGAGGTGGCGGCGCTGTTCGAGGTGAACGAGGTCGTCGTCGGCCAGGCGTTCGGCAACCAGGCGCGCAAGGGCCAGGCGGCGCAGATGAGCCGGCTGTGGGGCAACCACCTCGCGCTCACCTACAAGGCGCCGGTGCTTAGCCGCGAGACGCCGACCTTCGCCGGCACCTTCACCTGGGGCGAGCGCGTCGCGTCGCAGCGCGAGATGAAGCCGGGCGAGATGGGCCTGCGCGGCGGCACCGCGGTGCTGGTCGGCGAGAGCGTGAAGGAGCGCGTGATCGCCGCCCAGGCCGGCTATTTCTTCGAAAGCGCCTTCTCCGCTGCCTGATCCCCGCCGCGCGGCGGGCATCGATCCGCCGCGCGCCCAGCCCCAGAGCCTGCCATGACCTACCCCTATCGCGTCGCGCGCACCGTGATCTTTCGCGGCAAGGACCACGCGCCCGACACCCCCATCACCTTCGACGCCGACGATCCCGCCGAGGCGGCGGCGCGCGACGACCTGCTCGCCCTGGGCGCGATCGACGACGATCCCGACTTCGCCGAGGTGGAGCAGCTGAAGGCCGCGGCGCCGTCGAAGCCCCGGCCGCTGCCCCGCCAGACCAATGCGGAGCTGCTCGCCACCGCCGCGGCCGAGGGCGTCGACGTGCCCGGCGACGCCACCAACGCCGTCCTGATCGCCGCGATCGAGGCGAAGCGCGGGGCGGCCGGTGCCGGCGCATGATCGTCACGCTGCTCAAACAGCCGGGCGAAACGCTGCGGCCGGTCGTGCCGTTCGCCACTTCGGCGCCGATCGCGGCCATCCTCGCCACCACCACCGTCGCGCGCGGCCTCGTGCCCGGCGGTGCGCCGCTCGTCGCCGCGGCGAGCGTCGCCGGCGGCAGCGTCACGCTCGCGCTCGTCGGGGGTGCGGACGGCGAACGGTATCTCGTCACCGTTCGCGCGCGCGACGCCGCGGGCGCCGAGCTGGAGAGCGAGGTCGAGGTGACGGTGATCGACTGCACCTGGGCCTTGCCCGACGGCGGCGCGCCCTGGCTGGGCATCGCGGGCTTCGTCCGCCGCTTCGGCCTGGACGAGGTGGTGCGGATGACCGACAGCGACGGATCGGGGCGGATCGATCGCGACCTGCTGGTCGACGCGCTGACCGACGCGCAGGCGATCGCCGCCGCGCATGTCGCCGATCGCTATGCACTGCCGCTCGCCAGCGTGCCGCGCGTGCTGGAGATGGCGGTCGGCGACCTCGCCCGCGCCCGGCTCTATCCGCGCGGCGCGCCTGAGGGCGTCGCCGACCAGGCCAAGGCAGCAGCGCGACTGCTCGAACGGCTGCAGGCGGGGCAAGTGTCGCTGGGCCTGCCCGCCGCCGAGTCGCCGGCCACCGCCAGCGACACGCCCGTGCTGATCGCACCCGGCCTGCGCGCCTATCCCGACCGGCTGGCGGATTACTGATGGCTGCCTTCGATGTCGCGATCACGCTGCGCGACGACGTGTCGGACGCGCTCGGCCGGCTGGCGACGGCGGGCGGCGACATGACGCCGGTGATGAAGGATATCGCCGGCCACCTCGCCGACACGACCCGCGAGCGGTTCGAGACGAGCCGCGATCCCGATGGCGTGCCCTGGAAACCGTCGCGCCGCGTGCTCGGCCTCGACGGCAGCAGGGACGGCCATGGCCCGCACCGCCCCGACGGCAAGACGTTGGTTGACAGCGGCGACCTGCTCGCCTCGATCGCCGAGGACTGGGGCAGCGACTATGCCGCCGCCGGGCCGGAGGCGTCGGGCGGTGCGGCGATCTATGCCGCGATCCACCAGTTTGGCGGCACGATCCGGCCCAAGGTGAAGGCGGCGCTGTCGTTCGCCGGCCGGCTGTTCGCCAGCGTCCTCATCCCGGCCCGCCCCTATCTGGGCTTCAACAGCGAGAACGCCGATTATGCGATCGGCGCGATCGACGACTATCTCGCCCGCGCGATGGCCGGCTGATGCACCTGTCGCTGACCCCCATCGTCGAACGGCTGCGCGCGGCAGGCTTTCGCCAGGTCGAGGGCGTGCTGGAACTTGCCGGCAAGCCCGATGAGCCGCGCGTCGTGCCGGCGCTGTTCGTCGTGCCGACTGGCGAACGCGCCGGCGCCAGCACCAACGACGTCGGCCGCAACCAGCCGGTCGACGTCGGCTTTTCGGTGTTCGTCGCGGTCGATGGCGCGCGCCGCAACGCCGCCGGCATTTCCGAGGAGCTGACCGTCCAGGTGCGCGCCGTGAAGGACGCGGTGGTCGGCTGGACGCATCCCGATGCCGCGCGCGCGTGCGCCTATTCGGGCGGGCGGCTGGCTTCCGCGGCCGGAAGCCGGGTCAGCTGGGAGGTGCGGTTTACCACGCGCTACCACGAACGAAGGACGAGCTAGGTGGCCCGCGACATCAAGACGACCCAGGCCGATCCCACGGCCCCGCGCCCCGTCGATCCCGACGGCCGTCAGCACGACGACTGGGGCCTGCCGCTGAACGGCCCGGCCCGCGCACGTGCGCTTGGCCTCGCCGGCAAGCCCGACCCGCGCGACGATCCCGCCGCCTGGGCGCCCGTCCCCGCTCCCGCAACCCCGCCCCAGGACTGATACGATGGTCGCCACCACCAAGGTCATCTTCCGCAAGAAGGAAGCGACCTACGCCACCGACGCCGCGCCGACCGGCGCCGCCAATGCCGCGATCACGCGCAATTTCACCGCCAAGCCGGTCGTCACCGATCGCCTGGCGCGCAACCGCGACAGCAATGTGCGCGGCCGGACGAAAGACGCGCCGTCCAACGTGCGCGCGACTTTCGGCTACGAACTGGAAGCCGCCGGCAGCGGCACGCCCGGCACCGCACCGGCCTGGATGGAGGATTTGGAGGCGTGCGGCATGGCCGCGCCGGTGCTGACTGCGGGCGCCAGCGCGGTGCAGCGCTTTGCACCGATCGGCGCAGCGCTGTCATCGCTCACCGCCTATCACTTCCACGGCAACCAGCGGCGCATCAACATCGGCGCACGCGGCACCTTCTCGTTCGACTTCACCGCCGGGGCGGAGCCGGTGTTCAAGCTCGATTTCACCGGCCTGCTGCCGGCGACCGCCGACTTCGGGATCAGCGATGCCGCGCCCGGTGCGATCACGCTCGACCAGTGGAAGGACCCGGTCGAGGTCAACGACGACAACACCGATTTCACCCTGGGCGGCTATGCCGCGGTGCTGCGCGCCTTCACCGGCGATGTCGGCGCCGAGGTGAAGCTGCGCAGCCTGGTCGGCGCGCGCTACGTCAATCGCGGCAACCATGCGATCACCGGCCGAATCGTGTGCGAGGCGCCGACGATCGGCGCCAGGAACTATTTCCGCACCCTGAAGGCC